>ML682085.1:1371671-1532289 GCA_007922195.1 Podocnemis expansa
TGCATCGCCCCCCCCCCCCCCGCTTGCCCTCTGGATATTATCTGGGCAATTCAATCCAAAGGTGGCTTTATATGTTCTCAAACCAAATGCACCAGGGAGTTCTCATATTTTTTGCAAGCCCATCGCCTGACACCCCTGCTTAATAATTTTGCTAATGTTACAACAGCCTTCTAGCTCTGTTTCCACATGTAAGGTGCCAGGGATTCATTTTTCAGATCATTACACACCATATGTTTTGCAGAGCAAAAGTCTACATACCTCTCTTCTGGGCGATATGAATCTCTCTTTTCTTTTCAGTGCAAAGCAGTGACACTCAGCACCCACAGATTCATATTTTTTTTTCCTGCAGAGGAAATGCAACTATTTTGTCAGGTGCGATGCGATGGATTCCTCCAGGCCCTTTGGCGAAATATCTGCAGTAGAGAGGCAAGCCAAGCCAAAGTGAGACACTACCTACATATTTTTTTTCCTGCAGCTACAGTGCAATGGAATCCTACTGCAACTTTTGCAAAATAAATGCAGATGACAGTCTCTCTCACTGGCCTTTTTTGCACAACAAATTGCAATGGGTCTTTCCGTTGTATTTGCGGCCAGCGCCCTAGAGATAGCAGAAGAAACACACTGGCTACCTACAGACTGGTTGGCAAAATGAATCTGAACTTGCAAACCCCTTTGCCTCTGGTTGCAAAGTGGCACCTATGATTCGCCAGGCTTGCAACAGGGACAGTGGCCTGCTTGGTGTGCCCATCACCCAGCACAGGACCCAAAACTGCAACCACCTCCCTTCCAACAGAGCAGGCCCAAGAACTAGGGAGGTGGGACCAACTTCAAGGGACGTCTCCATAAGAGTACCCCTCTACGATTCTTCTCCAGCCTCATCTGTCTGTCTCCCTCCTCGCTCCCACCACCTCCATGTGACCTCCCATTTGCACTCCTTCAGGCTGGGCTAGGTGCCACAGAAGAGCAGGGTTGCAGCAGCAGGATCCCTGTTCAGTGACACCCTGAAATTCAGCCCCCCAAATGCCACCCTGAAATACACTCACACCCTCCCAGCACTAGCCGCTTCCGTCCAGTGGAATAAATGGTTTCACAGGGTCCACACCCCTGTGGGGATCGCTCCAGTCGCTGAGCAATTCAGGTCTCTCCAGATTAGGTGCCCCCCCCCGATATAGGCTGGGGCATCTCTGGGCCACCAAGTGAGGCAGCAAGAGAAACTCTCTGGCCTGTTGTGTTGGTCTCTAGGCAGGGAGGTGGGACCTCAGGGGCCAGGACCTGCCATTCTGCTTCACCAAGCATCCGTTCTCCATCAGCTGCTGGCAGAGTATGGTCCAGCCCCATCAGCTCCCCACAGCCTGGTGGTTAGGAATTCAGGACTTGCTCTGCTTCACCAGCCATCATGGTCCACTCCAGAGCCTCAGGCATCTTTTGGTAACTAACCCCCATCAGACTTGGGACCCAGCCTCCCTGACTCAATGGCTTCACCTAGAACATTGTTTGACCTCTCGCGGCAGCTGTTGTACTGTTGTTTGTCACTGTATTTTCACTGGACATCTGCTCAGCGGTCATCCATTCTGGATTTCCACTGCTGATTGGTTTGGGAGACCTGGGACCCATCCATGCAGGATAACACTTTGGCCATCCATGGCCAGACCTACACTTAGCATTTTGCTTACACTTATACCTCAGTGCTGTATGAACACTTGGCAAAATTCAATGTTTACTTTTCCATGATTTTGCCAAAGGTTACCATTAAGCTCTTATGTTTTCCTCCAATGTAAATGTTCAGAGTGGCACAAAAGGTGGGGTTTTAAGGCTACTTTCTGTCTATTTGGCTCTATTTCCACTTTCACAGTTGCCAGAAATTGTGGGGGGCAGGGTGAGAGGTCAGACAAAAATGAGATTCCAAAAGTTACAGCTTTATAAAATTGTCAACACCCAGTGTGAAACTACACCACGTCGATAACCTCAGACAAGATGCTGCGGGCTCACCGGCCATGCTTTCATTCCTTGGCATTGCTGGAAAGCAAAGTGATTCTCTCTGGAAATAGTTTTGCACAGGTGTGTGCAGTGAAATCATCTGCTGAGCAGAAGTAAATCTTTCCATGCTTCACTGACACCTCCCATATAGATGCTGCTAGGTAGATGGAAGAATTCTTCCCTTGGCTGAGCTACCATGCTAGGGGAGGTGGATTATCTGTACCAAAAGAAAAAGCTTCCCATCAATGCAGGAAGTGTTTATAGCGGGTCGGAACTGCACTCATACTGTAAATGTAACCAGTTATCCTTCTGTTCTGCCATCAGCTTTCCTTCCCAGTGCTGTAAATGTTCATCACTTGCTGCCCCCTTCAAACATCTGTGCCAGCTTTCCCTAGCCGGCTGGCTGCCCACAAGGTGGAACACAACTGAAGAATCCTGGCACAGGTTCTCTGGATAACTTGGGGATAAACATTGCACAAATGTTCCAAGAAACCAGGAAAGGCTGTTTTTTCCAGACTGGAAGCTATAGCCTTCAGTCAAATGATTCAGTCCACAAGGTGACAGGATGGCTTTTTGCATGTTGGCCTGTGCTCACCATGTCACAGCTCTGTTGCTGGACTTCTGTGACATTTTTGTAGGGCAGTGGTTCTCAACCACTATTTCAGAACACGTTTCTGTGTCACTACACAGTGGTAAGTGTGTCGCAGAAAGCCAGGGAGATGGCTGGATTTGGCCTGGGGGGAGTTGATGTGTCCTGAAGGATTGCGCTATGCCGCCAGGTGTATCATGACCTGCAAACACTGTTTTAGGGGCAGCCAGTCCATCACCAGGAAATTCACCTCAAAGCAAGTAAATATTAATACCTGATTTTCCGTTTTTTACAGTGTTTTTCTCATCACAAATAATAGAAATCATCGTATTTCTTCTCATGTGCCAAGTGGAATACTGGTCATTTTAATATTAACCACAGTGGCTTCATGGACTGGATGCAAGCATGACTCATCATAATGGTGCTAAATTCGCTTCACATCACTTCTTGACTCCTTTTCCTATTTACTTGGGGCCAGAGGTGACTAACAATTCTTTATCACTCCCTCCCATCCATGGCCCAGGTTCATAGGTCTTGGAATTCCTGCTCTCTTCAAAACTGTGATTCTGAATTATAGACATTAAAATTAATTGAAAGAAGAAAAGCAGAATTTCTTGCCTGTGTAATCCGAACAATGCAAATCACAATCTCAGCACTGACTAGGGTATGTCTACACAGAGACTCGCTGGAAAATTAATCTGAATTAGTTAAAGGTGTGAATTTGAAGTGGATGAGTTAAACTATATTAAGCTCTGGGTGTGCACCTTACTTCAGAGTAGAACCTGACAGTCTTTAATTTAGTTTCACTTTCACAGTGAATTATGTCAAACTGAATTAAGGCAGCATTAAGCATCAGTGCCATTTGGGGAGGCACTTTGCTGTGTTGCTGTTGGATGGAGACAAATTTGAATGTAGACACAAACAAACAGATTGACGAAAGGAGATAAACGTCATGTAGATCAAACCTGAATAAGAGTATCCAAACAGGCTATTTTATGGGTCTTGCTTAATCTGCTTCAATTCATCCTTCTAGTTAATTCAGATTAATTTTCCTGGCAGTCCCCATGTAGACAAGTCCACAGAGTAGTTTGACAATTGCCAACAATCATGTGGAACAGTACCAGACATAATTAGCACAATGTGTCCGTTAGTGATGTACAATCACAAAGAATAGCCAATCACTTGAAAAACAGAAGGAAATAAATCAAATACATTGACCCCAACAGTGGTTTCTCCCCACGGAGTCAAGAGTGCTTTAGAAAAGAGGTTCCAAAGTCACGTAAGTCTAGTTCAGCAAAACAAACGAGGAGTCTGGTGGCACTTGCAAAGACTAACAAATTTATTTATCGCATTAGCTTTCGTCGGACAAGTGGGATCTCTCCCACAATAGCTCATGCAATAAATACATTTGCTAATCTTCAGAAGTGCCCACAAGACCCCTTGTTTGTTTTAGAAAGGAGGTGCGCATCATTAGACCTGGCATGGGAGAACTGATCTGTTATTCAGAATGGTCTTGGATTCATCTTAAATCAGGGGGTTTCAACTTTTCTCCTTTGCAGCCCCTGGGAAATGTCAAATGGAGGTTTGGATCCCTTTGGAAATCTTCCACATAACCTGCAAAGCCCAGCAGACCACAGGCTAGAACAGCCCCTGGCCTTGTTGTTCTTCTGGATGCTCAGTTTCTCCATTACACAACTCTTGGCCTTCGTCTTCAGGCCCTTTCTCGATTTGCAAAATGCCTCCCACCCCAATAGAAACGTTGCAGCATTGGGGAAGCTAACATAGGCCTTCCTCAACATGTGATTAATTACCACCCCTGTTTGCTAGCTCTCATCTGAACGAATCTTGTCTTCTCGTTGTGATCATCCTATGGATTCGTGTCACAGTCACTGTTATTTGTGGCCATTTCCTTAGTGGAATCCAGCTGCTGCCCTGTATTGGAAGCCAGGCTAGTATTGATTTGTTAATTATTAGGAGCTTATTACTTATGATGAGGGTGTTGGGTATTAGTTACAAGCAGTGTTGGCACTAGATCAGTCTGTGAACCTCAAGGGGGTAATTATTAGTGTAATTAATCATGTCAGTTACGAATGAACAGATGAACAAGTTTTCCTAGGTGCCACATTCTTACTGGTGGCCGAGGTCATCAAATGGAAATGAACTCATGGAGCAGATCTTGAGCCGGGTGATATAGGACACAACAGACGATCACATCATTTCCTCTGACCTCTGAATCTCATGTTTCTTAACCTAATAATTGACCATTGTTGTGTTAATTCACAGTAGTTTGCATGCACTGAATGTATTAGTCATAAACAGGCCCCCTATACTGACAGTAAAACCCATTAGTCTGAATTTTTGATGAATAGGTAACATTAATAACTGTTTCAAAGTGGCAGCCATGTTAGTCTAGCTCAGCGAAACAAACAAGGAGTTAGGTGGCAGTTTTAAAGAATAACAAATGTATTTATCACATGGGCTTTTGTGGGAGAAATCCCACTTTCTCCCACATCCCATTTCTCTCATTCAAGCTCATGCGATAAATAAATTAGTCTTTAAAAGTGCCACAGGGCTCCTTGTTTGGTTTGTTAATACCTGCATGTTTTATGCTGTTAGCACTGTTCGATTCACAATGAATGCTTTATTAGCATGATTCAGGCTGCAGGCTTTTAGCCTTGTTATTATCCATCGGCTAGGCCGTGCCAGAAAAGAATTAATGCCGGGCCACCGAGCAGCGGTAACAGGACATGAGCCAGGAAGGTTGTGGCCAGTGCTGTTTCGGACACCGGTGAAGCATGTTAGATCTGTTGTCAGACTGAGCTCTCTGGAAGGCCGAGACTCAGCACTATGGGACTCCTCTTCCATTGCCAGCACTGCCGGCAAATGGTGGGGCGTAGAGGGGCAGAGCTGGAGGTAGACAATTCTGGGGAAGTTCACAATATCACCAGCCCCTATCCACATCCCTGGCACCTGTGATCTGGCTGGTTTGCAAATGGGGGATGGATCGTTCCTATCCACCAGACCCCAAATGTCCATACACGTGGTGGCTGGGCGCATGGGGCCCCCTCACCTGGCACTGAGATGCGGCTGGTGCTGGGGTGAGGCGGGGGCTGGGATACAGTGGGGGGGAGGGGGGAGGGGGAGAAGCAGCTGCTCTGCCTGCGTCAGACTGTGCGGGTGGTGGGGGGAGCGAAGGGCGGCGGCAGGAGGATCCAGGCAGAGCTGAAGCGGGTCTGGCCATGCAGCATCCTCCGGAGGGTCCCCAGGCTGCAGCTGGGAGGAGGAGGGGGCAGCAGAGAGAGGATTGAGGAGGAGGAGGGGCGGTGGGCAGCAGAGGGGGCTGGGGGGGACAGAGAAGGGGAGCGACAGTAGGGGAGGGACAGGAGGGGACAGTGGGAGGACTGAAGGGGGGAGGGACAGTTGGGGAGGGGGCAACAGGGGGCTGGGGAAAGGAAGCAGTGGGGAAGGGGCAGAGAGGGGCTGAGAAGGGGAAGGGAACTACGAGGAGACAAGGGGCAATGCCTGGGGAGCCAGGCAGGCTCTTCTCCCTGCTGCCAGCTGCACCCCCCTGGTGCCCAGGCCCAGAACCAGCACTGGCACTGCTGGCCTGGCTAGCCCTGCTCTTTGTCTGGCACTGCTACCGGGTGGGCAGTGGGCGGGTGCCAGCATTGCCCCCTGAGGGACAGCTGGGCAGGGGGGCACCAGCCCCCAGCCAGCCTCCTGGGGCCGGGCGCCTGCACCGTGCCCTGCGGGCCTATGCCAAGCGCTACTCGTGGGCAGGGATGGGGCGGCTGCACAAAGCACTGCGGGGGGTGGGAGGCACTGGGCAGTGTGAGCACCCGACCATCCAGAGCCCCACCATCTTCCAGCTGCCAGAGCTGCCGTCGGCACCCTGCTTTCCACGGGATGCCCAGCGCCATGACGTGGAGCTCCTGGAACGCAGCCAGCCAGCCATCCTGCAGGAGTACCTGGCTGTGGCCGGGGCCACCAGGGGCTGGAAGCCTGGGGCCTGCCGGCGCTTCTACCTCTACCGCCGAGGTGTGTGTCAGCCCAGCAACTGCCGGACCTGCCCCCGCACCTACCGCACCCTGGCAGCTCTCCGGACATTCCTCAGCTCCAATCGCTTCGGCAATGCCTGCTTCATCGTCCTGCCACCTGGCACCATCCTGCCTGGCCGCTATGGGCCCACCAACGTACGGCTGCGCTGCCACCTGGGTATGGCACCAGGATGGGCTGGTCAGGCCAGCTCCACAGCAGGCGAGCAGCTGGCAGGAGGGCGGGGTGGGACGCATCTGGGCCTTTCCCTTGCTATCCTGTTGTTCTCACCACAGGGCTGAAGGTGCCGCAGGGCTGTGAGCTGGTGGTGGGGGGCGAACCGCAGTGCTGGGCTGAAGGACACTGTCTCCTGTTGGACGACTCCTTCCTACACACGACTGCGCACAATGGTGAGAATGGCAGGCATGAGGGCCACCAACCCAGCTTGGGGAGGCCCAGCACTGGATGAATGGGGGCTGTGGGGTGGGAGTGAAGGGCCTTTCTCATCCCAATGTCTATTGCAGGTTGCGTGGAGGATGGGCCCTGCGTGCTGTTCATCGTGGATCTGTGGCACCCCAATGTTGCTGGAGCTGAGCGCCAGGCTCTAGATTACATCTTTACTCCTGGCCAATAGTGAACCAGCCTGGCTGTTGCTCTGGGGCCCTGCTGGATGCAAGACAGACGGATGGTGGTGGAACCAGGCACCAACCACCAAGTCTTCTGCTCCAAGCAGATGGCCTGGCCTTCCGGCTCACCCAACACTGCTCACACCCACCCCCTCTGAACTGCACCAACTGTGTCCACCCATCCAGATGCACTGCAGGACACAGGGCTCGGCCACCCAGCAGCCACCCCGCCCCATGACGGACCTAACTGTACGAAAGTCTCTCGTCCTGTTGCATACAGATCCCTTGTCCCCACACTGCTTGTCTTCTATCTCCATCAAATCCCAGCCCTACTTTACAGCATCCAGCAGCAGCTGTGCCCGTGTTCAACAGAACTGGACTTGGGCCCATCCCGCAGACATCACACAGTGCACCGCCCTAAGGGAGTCAGGGCCCCCTTGACTGAAACTGCTGGGCGCAGCAAGGCCTCCTGGCCCTACATCCCCAGGAGGTGAAGCCCAGAATGGGCCCAGGGGATGCTAGCTCAGGGGGGCAGGAACATACATGGCGCCTGTCCCTTCCAAGGGGCATCAGCTCCTTCCAGCCCCAGGATGCCTGGTGGCAGTGACAGGGAAGGCGCAGGAGACAACATTTTCCAAGAACATTAATTACAATAATTTAATAGAAAAGCCAAAAAAAAAAAAACCAAACAAATAAATTATACAAAAGGCGACAAAGGAGCAGCCTCAATGCAGGGGGTAACGCCGTTGGGCCCCTGCCCTCCCCAAGCTGCCCACCTCTCAGCACCCCAGACTTAGGGATAGGAGTGTCCCACTGTAGTTTCTATAGAGATTGAATTTGTAATATCTCAATTTATTCTCTTGTAATATTTATTGGAGGAAAGTTGGAACATCCCATTTTATGGGGGGGGTTGAAGCACCCCATTGTATCTTGTAAAGGAAGGGGAATGGGGCATCGCATTTTACTGGATGCGCGGAATACCTCATTTTATTTTAACGGGGTGGGATTTGAAACCCCCCATTGGATACATTTGAACAAATTTGGAGCACTCCTTGTAGTTTGTAGAGGTGGAGGGAACTGAAAGGTCCCAATTGACATTTGGGGGTTGAACAAAATTTTATTTTGTAGCTGGGGGGGGGAGGTTGGAACATCCAATTGTACTTTGGAGGGGTAGAGCATTCTATAGGTTTTGGCCAAGGGGAGAGAAGGAGGGTGTCATGCTCCATTTTAGTTAGTAGGGAAGGAGGAGGTCCCAGTAGGTTGGCGCATACCATGTTTCAGGGGCTGCAGGCAAGGAGGACTGTAGGTATGGGTGGCAGGGGCTGGGGAGAACACTGAATTCCATTTATTTGGTAGAGGACAGTATGAGGTTCGTACCATGTATGAAGTGGAAGGCCAAGTGGAAAGGTCAGGGTTGTGCCATGTTATTTGTTGCAAACGGGTTGGACCGTACCATGAGCTGGGCAAGGAAAAGGCAGATCTGAGGCTAGTAACTCAGGGTCTTGCCCCCACCACTCAGAAGGAAAGGTGGGGGGAGGGCAGCAAAGCTCCAACAGCCAGTGCCCCTTCCTGGAAGATTCTTGCACTAGAGTAGCGGGGGGTCCCCCACCAGCAGCACCTTGCCGCCACAGTGCCCCTAGATACACAAGAAGCCAGCACTAGCCCCTCTGCCGCCTCCAGCCCACTGAGGGAGTGGGGGACGGATCCCGGCCTGACCCGCAGTGCCGGGCTGGGTCAGATGTGGTGGAGACCAGGCAGTCCACACATCTGCAAAAATAAAGGAATTAGGCTCATTAAGTTGGTGCCTGGTTGATTAATTCAGGAGCAAGAGCGGTCACCCAGGAGCTTCCTTCTATGACCCCCCCTCCCCTTCACAGTCCTGGGGATTAGTGGGTCCAATTGAATCTGACAGGACCTTAAACCCCAAGAAAGGGTCAAGGGTCAGAGGCCACAAGGCAGGATGCTACCAAAGGGCAGAGGGGTGGAGAGTGAATGCAGAAAGTTCAAGAGTCAGAGGTGGAAGGACAAAAAGGTGAAAGGTCAGAGGACAAACAGGCAATGGGGGTGTGGCGGAGAGAAGGAGTGCCTCGCCCCCACCATTTGGCACCTGGATGGGGCTGCGAGGCGGATTGGGTTCAGTCCTTGAAGACAGCTTGGTGACCATGGGGACGCTCGTCATGCATGATGTGGCGCCGGACGTGGATGCGCCGAACCCGGTGCTCCCGTCCATCCTCCTCGTCAGCCCGGTGGGGGCCACCCCCTCCACCAGCCACCCCGCCTGTAGCTTCGAGGAGCGCCTTGTCGGGAACCCGTGGCGTCTCATAGATCAAGATGTTCAGGGTTTCCTCAAAGATCCGGGCCTCAGGGAACTCTACCTGTAAGGGGTCAGAGGTCAGGCTGCACCCATAGGAGGGGAGGTCAGGGTGGGTCCAGGGTGGGGCTGCTATACAGGCCACACCCCCATCAGCAAGTATCCATGCGGTCTTGGAAACTACCAAGCTTGGGTGCAGGGCTGGGGAGAGATAGAACAGTGAGGCTGTCTTGGCATACACCAAGTGTAATGTCATAAAGAGGCAGGAGAAATGGGCTGCCCATGGTACGTACGGAAAAAGAGCTGGCTAGATGGCACTGGATCATACCGATGGAGAGGAGGCCCACCCACAAGGCACAGAAACATACCAAGCACAGATATGATGCGGGGAGTGTGCGTGTGTACCCTCATGGTGTTTGGTCATACCAAGTCCCTGTGTAACTGGAGACAAGGCTGCTAATGTTATCAGCTCATACCAAGTAACAAGGTGGCAAGGGGTGCTTGAGTGATGCAGGACCATACAAGAGATGCATGATAGAGGGGGCCACCCACACCACCTTGGAATAAACCATGTGTTATCATGATGGAGGTGGTTCATGTATATTCCCAGAACAGAACAATGTGCTGGGAGGATTTTTTGCATGAAATTTACCAAGCTTGAGGGTAGGGGGGAACGAGAAGTGCTCAGCGGTACCTTGGTCTGCTTCTTCTCAGTTGCGTAGACAATGGAGGTGCAGCAAACCTCGGCAATCTTACGGCCCTGTCCATAGAAGGACCAGCAGCAGATCTCGTCTCCCAGCACATCCTTGATGAAGAGAACCCGCCCATTGAAGCGAAGCGCCAGCTTGTCAAACAGCTCAATGTTCTTCAGCAGGTTATCGTCTGAATTACTGTGGAGAAGAGACACTGTGTGTGGAGATGGCTCCCACCTATTTCAGCCCCAGCCTCTTCCAGCAGGGGGAGCTTTGGGAAGCTGGGTGGGAGGGCCAGCTGTGGTAGCAGCTTCCGACTATTTCAGCCCTCATGTCTCCCAGCCAGGCTGGGGGGAGGGGAGGGGTGGCATCACAAGCACTGGTTTACCTGGTATACGAATACTTGTTGTTACTTCTGTTATGCAACAATTTCACCACTGGCTGGAAATGAACCAAGGCAAAAAATTAGGCTGGATACCTACTAGCTGCTCAACATAACTTAGTGCCAAAGGCGAGGGAGGGGCTCAAGGTTTTGGTGCAGCAGGGTGATCACAGGGGTTGGGACTCTGGGGGCAGGAAATGCCAAAAAAGAAAATCTCTGCCCTCCCATCTCACCTTGGAACAGCTGGAGATGATCTGCTGTTCCTCCTTGGGGGATGTGACCATGGGGATGAGACACAGAGGATCATAGGCATCGCTCTTTTGCTAGGTGGAACAGAGATCAGCAAAGTCACTGTGGCCTCCTCTGACCCCATAGCCATGCCCCCACATATTCTTACACCCACAGCAGGGGAATCCCAGAACCCTCAACAACCCCACCCTCCTGGAATAACACAACCTAGCTGGTGTGGAGGCGGGTCCCAACCTGCAAGGCGAGCTGGCAGTCCTCCACCAGCCCCTGGATGAGGTAGTACCGTGCCTCGGACAGCACCTCCTCCAGCTCCCGCTGCGACTCGGGGAGTGAGACTGAGCCATCCCGCAAGTAGTTGAGGATGGTGCCGAAGTGACGCCCGCTGCGGTCAATCAGGATCCAGCCTGAGGTGGGGAAAAGACAAAAGGATGTAAGGTGTCTCCTAGCATGGACACCATGGGGAGTGGGCAGGAGCGCTGACAACAGATGCTACTCCAGGCCCTTCCACTGGGGGGCTGCACAGAGCAGGGCAGGTACCTTCGCTGTCAGTCAGCACCTCCATTCTACCACTGAACATGGCCTTGAGCATAGTGTCCTGCTTGGAAAGGGTCTGCACCGTAGTGTAGTGCAGGGAACCTCCCACATTCAACTTCACGTACTTGCTGCTGGGATTCAAGGGCTTAAGGTCAAAGGTCACACCCACTGCTCCTCCTGCAGGCCGGGGCTGCGTGGGCACCACAGGGGTGCAGGCCTCAGGGGCTGGAAGCGGAGCTGTGGTGGCCTCGGCCGACATCTCCACCTGCAGCAAGGAAGGGTGGGAAATCGGATGAATCTGGGTCCAGGCACCTTCCACACATCCATTACCTGCCCTATGTCCATCTGTCCAGTTCGGCTCATGTGACATTTACCACAATCCTCTCCCAAAGTCACCTGACTGTATGATTCCTCCCAGTTGCCTGCCCCCCACCCCACAGAACAGACCCCTCCAGACTGGCGTCGCTGGGCCTAGAGCAGCAGTTTTCAACCTACGGGCTGGGACCCGGCTCGAAGACCCTCAGGTACCAAGGCACAGCACCCCCTGCTGCCACCCCTGCAAGCCTGGAAGGCACTGCTCAAAGATGCACTTCTTGGGTCATGGGCACAAATGATTTTTTTCAACGGGGCCCCAAGGAAATGTTTGAAAACCACTGGCCTGGAGTACCACGCCCTTTGACCCCGGACCCCACCTCCTCCTCCTGCCCTTGACCCCTGTCCGCCCTTTGACCTCCTGAGCACGGCCTCTCCCCTCTAGCCCCTGACCCCGTTCTCTGACCACAGACCCTCCCACTCCTGCCCTTTGACCCCCGACCCCGCGCCCCCCGCACTCACCTGCCCTGCCCGCCCCGCGCGGGGGGTGGGGCGAGGCCCAGCCCCTCCCTGCTCCCCCCACCCAGCTCCCAGCGCCGCCCGCCAGGCCAGCCCAGCGCCCGCCGCACTCAGCTAAAGCGCCACAGCGCGCAGGCGCGCGGGCTGGCATGTCCATACGGGTACCGGACCGCGCCCCCTCCCCTAGGAAGGAGGAAGGGTCCATGCCAGGCATGCGCAGAGCGAAGCTGGAACTGCGGCATAACTCGCTTCCGAGTGTGCGCATGTGCGACTCGATTCCCCGGATAACAGAGGACGGGAGGGGCAGTCTCCGAGCGCGAAGTATCACCGCAGCAAAGCATGTAGGGGCGCGCGCGCACGCGCACAGCACCCACAGGACTGAACGACACTGTGGTGAACATGCGCAGAGTAGGAGGCGCGCGCGTGGCCGCCGCTGAGCGGCGCCTGCGCAGGACGCGAATGGGTTCGGACGGTTGCTTTCCGGAAGCGGCCCGCGGGCCGAGCTGCAGCGTAGCGCACGCGCGTTCTGTTCCCCTCTGTGCGAGCGTTAGAACCGTTGCTCCGCGTGGAGCGCGGGCTTTTCAAATGCGCTTGAGGGTAGGGGGAGGTGCAGGGTAGGGAACAAAATGGCGGTCACAAGGCTGTTCAAAGAGTAAGGGAAGCAGCTCGTGGCTGCCCCGAGTTCGTATGAGCGCCAGGCACTGGCGGCTAGTCTCCCACTAGGGTATGTTGCCTTAGAGCTAGGTGTGGGCACACCCGAGCCCGGCCCAGCCAGAGGAAGCCACCCACCTGGTCCCTTCCTGCTGATGGCAGAGGGAGATGCCAGGTGGGCACTGAGGGCCCTGCGCAGTGAGCAGCGATGCCAGCATCTTCAGTGATTGGCAGAGTGCAGGTGCGATTGTGGCATCACCTCAGCTGCTCCATGAGGTGGCAGAGGCCATCATGGGTGACCAATCAGGACAGATGCCAATGTAGTACCGTGTAGTTGAGCAGTGAGGTAAGAGGTGCCAAAAATTTGCCAACCTCCGCAAGCAATGGGGCAGACACAAGGGTATTAGCTCCCCAGCTGCCTGATGAAAGGTGCATGGCCAGTGTCAGTTGGGATCCATGCCAAGGCAGAATTGCTCCAAATGTCTGACAATGGGCTGGATCCCGACGTGAGCTGCCCTGCCATGTTTCCTTGGCATCCCAGAAGGCGACAGATGCTCGGAGGCTGTTCCGAGTGCCCAGTGCAGGGATTGATCCCAGTGTGTTGCCACTCCAGCCACCTAGCCAAAAAAAGGCCCACAGCAAGAAACCCCAGACAGCTACTGAGGTAAGCAGCCGAGTGCCACTGTGGGCCGGAGGCCATCATGATGCCTAGACAGGACAGTGCAGTGACAGCATGGCACCTTGGGGGTCACCCAGTGTGAGGGTAGGTGCCACTACAGCACTGTCCTGGGTGACTAACCAGGGACGGATGCCAGCATGTGAGAGCAGATATCAAATACAGTGCCATCCTGGGTGACCCGTCATGGACAGATGCCAACAGGCATGGCCCCCATCGTCCAATGGGAGGACAGATGCTGATACAACACTGGCCTGGGCAATCAATCAGGGACGGATGCCAAGGTGGCTGACACCAGGCAGAGGCTTCCAGGATGCCTGGGTGGAGATTGGGCAGAGCGAACCCTCCCACAGCGCTGCTCTCCGGCCGCGCTCCCCTGGTAACTTCTCTCCCGTCAATCAAGGACTTGGGCGGGGGTGGGGTGGAAAGGACCCAGTCACGTGACCACCATGGCGCTGGAAGCGCGTGACCGAAGCTGCGGGCGGTGACAGGGCAGTGTGGGTCACATGATGTCGGGGCGCTCACGTGATGGAGGCGACGAGCCCGACGCGGAGGCGGGTCCCGTCGGGTCACGTGGCTGGGGTTCGGCGCCGCGCTGGGCGTCACGTGACGCAGGAAGGGGGGTTCCGGGTCGGGGGAGGATCACGTGGCGGGGCCGGGGTGAATGTGCCGGGCGGGCGGCGGCTGGCTGGGAGCGCGCGGGGCCTGGAGCGAGCGAGGCGGGGGCCGCGGTAGGGAACGGGGCTGGGGGGTGAGCAAAAGGGCGGGGCTGTATTGAACTCTCCGGAGCAGCGGCGGTGCTGGGGCTCTGGGGGAGATAGGGGCAGGGGGCTGTTTGGGGCTCGCTGGGTTACGTAGAGGGTCGCGTCTGTCGGGGTTCCTTGGATAGCTAGCGGGCTGCGTGTTGGGGGTCCCTGGGATACCTGAGGGGCAGGGCCTGCCCGGATAGCTGGGAGCGGGACGTGTGTGGGGCGGTGCAGGGGGATAGGGGGTGTCTAGGGCAGCGGGTTGTATCGGAGTCCTTAGGATTAGAGTAGGGGCGGTTCTGGGCTCCTGGCACTAGGAGGGACGCTAGGGATCGTGCGGGGGCCATGCAGAAGGAGGAGCTGGGCATAGACGAGAACCGCAACCCTGAGCCCCGACTGCTGGGAGTGAAGAAAGAGAAGTGCCGGCCCGAGGGGCTGGAGGGGCAGCTCCACAACCTCACCAACCGCATCCCAGCAGGTAACCGCCGCCGAGCTCCCCCATATGGCCCCTGCCAAGCCCACGACCCCTTACTCTCTGTGGGCCCCCCCATGCATTGTGGAGTCTTCCAAGTGTTTCTCATCTGTGTCCACTATTAAGCCCTTATTCTTTCTGTCTAATACCCCCTGCTGAACCTCTAGAGCAGTGGTTCTCAACCATTGTGTCGGGACATATTAGTGTGTCCCCTGACACTGGTAAGTGTCTTGCAGAAAACTGGGCGATGCTAGATTTGGCCCAAAGGGAGTGAGCTACTGTGTCCTGTAGAGTCACAATATGCTTCAAAGTGGGTCATGACTCAGAAGGTTGAGAACCACTGCCCTGGAGGCTCCCCAACAACCCATTTGTAGGGTCTGAGCAAGTAAAAGTGGAAAGAAGGGGTCCCTCCTCTCATGGGGTGCCTTTGTGCCCTGGCCTTGCTTACCTCACAGAGGTAATGGGGTGGTCCATGAAGGATGGTTGCACCCCACTACTAGGGGTTGGGGAAATGACCCTGAAGGCCTCGCAGAGCAGGTGGAGGGTACTAGGGATTTGTGGGCCACAAGGACGTGATCCCAATCTTTTAGCAGGGGTCTGGTGGTTACAGAGATTGGAAAAGGAGTAAGGTGCTAGAGAGAGAGGAGGCCTCTTCCCACTTCCCTCAGGTAGGGTATTCATTGGTCTTATTCCAGCATACAAGAGACCTGTTCATTTACCGTCTGAAGTGACTGAGCACCTTCCACACACCCCTAGAGGTGGCCACATCACAGGGTGGGCAGATGATCCCCTGCCCCTTCCCAGCCTGCTGCCTGGAGGAATGGGAGAGGCTCTGATCTTCAGTGTAGCAAGCTGGTGGGAGAGCTGGCAAAGAGATGGGGGGGTGGGGACAGAGGGGTTAATCTCTAACCATGAGGCCCTGTTCCTCTCACAGAGCTAAGGGGGAACCCAGGCTTCTTGGCTTGAGGACTGGCAGGGTTGCAGTGGTGATAGAACCCAGGCATCCTGCTGACCCAACCCCATCTGCTCTCTGCAGGCTCTTGGGAGTCCAACGGGCACAGCACGGAGGCTGCAGAGGGAGGTGCCCCCCTGAGCCCATCCAATACCCTCAACATCCGCAACCTGCAGCTCTCGGAGCGTGAGGCGGGGCCACCCGCCCCCCACCGCTACCCCTATCGCTACCACCCCCACCCCCGGCCCTTCCACGCTGCCCATCGCAGGAGCTACCGCCCTGGGGCCAAGGAGTGGGGGCCCAGTACCAATGGGCATGGCCCTGGAGATGGCCGGGGTGGCTGGGCCAGCCGGCGGCGCCCTTTCCCTGAGCCCCCGCGCAGCCCGGAGCGCACTAGCCCCTCCTCCTTCCGGGCCAGCCAAACCAGTGGGCGCCCTACTGCCCAGGAGGATGCTGGGGAGGCGCCGGAGCCATGGGCCCTGTTCCGCCCACCACCGGCGTTCCCTGTGGACAGCAGCCGTGCCCGCACCCTTCCGAAGATCAGCTATGCCAGCAAGCTGAAGGAAAACCTGGAGTGCCAGCCAGCCTGTGTGCCGGCTTCTGCCCTCCGCACCACCGGCTCTTTGCCCAAGTGCACCCCCCCACCACCTGCCGAGCCCCACCTGGGTGCCATCTTCCAGAACCAGTGGGGGCTGTCCTTCATCAATGAGCCAGGGGCCGGGCAGGCTGGGGGCAACACCCTGCCCCCGGACCAGGAGGAAACACCCCCCGTGACAGCCCTGGGACTGCAAGGGCCAGGCGATAATGCCGAGGAGCCAGTGCCCACTGCAGGGGAGAGCAGGGACTGCTGGCAACAGATGAGCCACAAGGACTGGGAAGAGGCACGGGACTATCACACAGAAGGTGAGGAATGTGCTAGCAGGGGGCAGTGTGTTGTGAGTGAGGAGCATGGTGGAGCAGTGCAGGAGCCCAGTGTTGGGCTGGCAGGGGGCTCCAGGTCAGGAGTGAGGGACATAGCAGTGGTGGGGCCTGGGCTGGGATCACAAGGGGTTACAGGTTAGGAGTGAGGGGGAGGACTGGGATGGCAGGGGGCAGCAAGTTGGGAGTGAGCACCCAACATCTGGGATTGTGGGAGGCTCGGGGGGGGGGGCGCAGGATGGGACTCTACCTTTTAAGCTTTCCTTAACCTGGAGGTTGGGGGTGCCATGGTGTTAGGGAGCCCCTAGGTGGGAGGGAAGGCCTGAAGTGTGTTACTCTGTGGCAGAGGTGTCAAACATGCAGCCTGTGAGAACTGCTTCCATCCAGCCCATGACTTGCTCTGTAGGACCAGTCTCTCTCTAAGAGTGGTAGAGTGCAGTCTTGCATACACAGTAGTCTGCAATGTTGTGAGAGGGCTATAGTGTTTCAATTTATGGTACGTACAACCTATCTGATGTACTTTTAAATCAAATCTGGCTCACCAAAGCAAATGAGTTTTACAGCCCTGCTTATGGGCTCAAACTGTCTGTTTCGGGGTGATGCAGAGGGGCTTTGGTGCTGCCCCCTACTGTCTGGGGGGGGCTCCTGGGTTTGACTCTTGGTCTAATCTCTCTCCCCTTCTGCCTCTGCAGCATGGGATCATATATGGAACCTGCACAGACAAGGTAAGAAAGTCCCTGGTGACCCTAAGTCAGTGCAGGGGAGGATCTGCCATGTTTCTTCCAATTGGCCATCCATGGAACCTTTTGGGTTATGCCCTGGTCAGTTGCCAGATAGTTCTGCAGGCCGACCCCATCTGTGGAAAAAGGCTTCCCTTCAAGCTGGCCTGAGTTTGCCTCTATTCCACATCAACCCTGTTGTGTCTGTTTGAGAAATGGGAGAGAAAAGAAGGCTCCTTGGTCCTGCTCCCCCCTCACCCTGTATCTGGGGGCACAGCAGGGAGCTATCTCGGATGCCTCCAATCTCTGGGTCTGCCATGGAAAGCTCTGTGCACTAGCCCCTCTGAGCCCTATTTTCTGTTCTTCATTTACAGCTCCTGGCAGAGTCATGGTCTATACTGACCCCCTGGATGGGAAGGGTTAAACATGGGGCCTGCTGGGGACGGGGACATCACTGAGCTGGGCAGGGGACCAGGGCAGGACCCCCTCCCTCCACCCCATGAAGACTTGGCCTCAAGACTCGCCTCAGCTGGGTGCTGCAAGAAGCTGGTGGGATCCATGAGCAGGCGGCAGCTTCACGTCTGGCCCCTGGCCCCTGTTCCCAGGGCCGCCCTTCCCCTGCGCACGGCCCCCCTTCCAGTTTGACAATGGTTTTAGTTGCCCCCTCACCTTGGTTTTTTGTTCCGTCCCCACCAAGCTGCGGCTTGTGGTGCTGCAGATTAAAGGCAAAACGAGTTTATTTAAATTCATCCTCCTTCCTTTGCCTGGTTCTTTGCCCTCTGCGGCTGCAGGAACCCAAGGCAGCCAGACTCCAGGAGCAGCTTCCCTCCTGAGACTGCTGGAGGGCATTGTGGAAGTATTGCTGGCTGGCCCTGCCTGAATTGCACAGCCTGGGGATCAGCAACACAGGCTCAGTGAGCCACCTGTGGCTCACTGAGTGTCCCCTTCTGGCTCCCTGACAATCTCTTCCAGGGAGTGAGGTGTGCTCCAGGGACTACCGGCTGGTGAAGGCCCCCCACTTTCGGGGCGCCGGTGTTGCCCCCCTCCCTCCCACCACAACCGCATGTGGCCCAGTGGCTGCACCGCAGCCCCTACTGCTGGCGGGGCATGTGCAGGCAGCGCATGCTCCCTCCATTCCTCTCTTGGCTGACGGGGCAGCGCAGTGCTGCCCCACCTATCCCGAACTGTTTGTCCCTCCCAAGAGTGGCCAGGGGAGAGCTGCAGGTTGTGGAGGCGGGACCCTGGAGCAGCCCCTCCGCAGAGTTCAGGCCACTTCAACCTGGCCACCCTGGGCCTGAATGGAAACTGGCTCGCCCCCAGGCCCTTGATCAGGCCCATTCAGGCCTGGAGTGGAGGTCAGAGTGGCCTGAACTGCACAGAAGGGCTGCTCCAGGGCCCTGCCTCTGCAAGCTGCTGCTCTCCACTGGCTGCTCTTGGGAGGGATGGCTGGCTGGGGGTAGGCGGGGCAGAGGGACTGTCCCCTGCCTGGACATGCCCCCGCCATAGCTAGGGGCTGCATGGTGGTGGTGAGGGGAGGGAATGGCACTTCTCCTCTTTTAGGTTGCCAGCCCCTGGCAAAGCCCATTGTACACTGTGGTGTTCCTCTTGGGAGTTGCAGGTCAGACATTGCCCTTCACTCTGAGTGGTTCCCTGACTAGACTACATCTCCCATGATGCTCTGTGGCCTGGCAGGGCTCCCATGATGGCAGGTGCAGTGTGCAGCATCCTGGGTAAGGTGATGATTTTGCCACAGTTACTTTTGGGAAAAGCTAGGGAGAGGTCATGGGGAATACACAAAACATTACAAAGTTATGTCCTCTCACTGAATGCCCCTCTGGGATGAAATGGGACTGACAGTGAAAGAGGGGTGGTATGAGAGCAACAGGATCTCCCCTGCAGAGACTGGGACCTCTGGCTCTGTGGACTCCCCACTGTACTGTGGGGCACATGGCTTAGGGCGGCAAGGGCCCCCCACAACCTGCCATGGCTTGCAGCTCCGGCTGCTCCTCCACTGCCAGCAGTAGCTGGTAGCTCTAAGTCTCCCGAGCTGCTTGCGGCTGTGACTTCCATGGGCCCTGGCAGATCAGAGCTCTGGGTCTCTTCTTTCCCCTGCTTGTGGGGAGAGGTGGCTGCCAGCTGATGGTGAAAACAGCACAGAGGTCACAGGCACTCACTGATTCTGTGACCTTAGTGACATAATCTGACCCTTCATGGGGGGAGAAATGGTCTGACTGAGGAGAGTGGGAGCTGGTCGGCCTGGTCTGTTCTACATTCCCCATAATATAGCACTCCAGCTGTTGGAGAGGGGAGGTATTGCCTCAGTGGAGTCCCTTGGGGCAGTTGTAGTGTAGGGTTTCTTGCTTAGCCAGAGTTCTCTAATTAGAGTACATCTCCCATGACGCACTGTTCTCTTTAAGCTGCGCGCGTGTGTGCGTGCACACAGGTCATGAAACCTGCGCACACGACAAAATAAAGTGCACACAAAAAAATTCAACACTGCTCATATTGGTGCTCACAAAGAAATATTTCTGTGCACACAAAGAAATTGTTTGTGCACACAGTCTCCAAGTAATTAGAGGGAACAGTGGATGCACCATGCCTTCACTTCTGAGTTGACCCAGGATTTCAAGGGAGTTGTAGTTTAGTGGCCTCCTGCTTTTATTGCCTATAAGCTGGACTTCCAGGCTAGATTATTATCTCCCATGATGCATCTTGGGGCTGCCTCTTGGAGGGGCAAGGTGGTGCATTGTGGGAGGGCACTGTGCCCTGGAGGAAGTATTCATAGGGCCAGGTTTGTATAAATTGGTTTGCTGGTTGGAGCACATATCCCCTGCTGCATCTGTTGTGCACCTTTTGTGACACTGCATCACCCATGAGCCACTCAGTCGTATCCCCGTGAGTTCTCAGTGAGGTCTGAGTCTGGCTCCTGGCCCCTAGTAGGGGCCTGGGAATTGGGAAGAATGCCCCCAAGGCCACATGCTGGTTTGGGTGAGGTGTGGCTCAGTTGAGAGCGGAAGCCCCTTGAGTCAGGCTTGAGTATTGCCCGGCAGGGTGGTGGTATCCTCGGGCACTGACCCAACAGTGCTGAAGCAGGCAGACAGGAGCAGATTAAGTACTTCCCCTAGTTGGGCAAGCTGAGCCCTAAGCTCAGCCATCAGGGAGCCTGCTCCTGCCCTGGCCAGGCTTGCTAGGGGTTACCAGGCTATCTCACTGGGTGGGGAGGGCTGGGCTTCTGGCTATGTCAGGCACCTTCCACCCCATGCTGTGAACCTGCCAAGGCCTCCCACGGATGATCTCAACGGGGCATGGAACGATGAGTCACTTGGCCTCGGGCATCCAGTTCGGGTTTTGCACGTGTCCTCCCCCATGTGCCCTGCTGCCATGCAGGGGCTCTGGTGCCCCCTTGTTCTGGGGTGGGACTGGGCTGGACAGGCCCCTGGGTGCCGCGCAGTCGGGCTAGGAAGGGCCACTGGGGCGGTGGAGGCTCGGGCAGCTGGCTGCCTGCAGAGGAAGTGGAAGCTGATGTGGGTCGCAGTGTCCCCGCTGACTTCCCCTTTGCCGCCAGGCTCTGCTCAGTCGGGACTGAGCGTGGCACCGCTGGGCTGGGGCAGGCTGGCTGGGGGGCTATCTGGGCCGTGTGGGCAATGAGATGGTGAGATGCGCGGAGAAGGGATCACGGGGGAGTAGATCGCGGCCACCCGCTCTCCAAGCAGTTCCGGGTCCTGCCCCCGGTCCGTTTACCCCCCACTGAAGGGCGTTAGTGCCCGGGCCTAACATGCCCCTGGTAGCGTCACCGCGTGGCCGCTCTGTGCGCACCTGGACCGACTCTACTGCACGGTGAGTCGCGCAGACGCCGCTGGGCTGGGTCCGCCACAGCCCGCAAAACCGCCCGCGTCTTGCCACTGCGGTGACGTCACGTTGGCTGGACCTAGCTTAAAGGGCCACGGCTGGAGAAGAGGAAATGGGTCCCCACGGCCTATTAAAGAGCCCGCACATCCCCTAGTGGGGACGAGGTACTGCGCCTCTAATTGCCCTGCTCAGATCCCCCAGCTGTGCGCCCCCCTCCGCCCCGATCCTCCCCAGCTGTGGACGCCCATCCAGATGTTTCCGGAAGCGGGTGCCGTGGTCCCTGTCCTAAGGGGCGCGCATAGTCAATGTTGTAGGTCCCGGCCCAAGACTCAGGGCTGTGTTTCCTACGGGTGCCTGCTGCTCCCCTTCTTACTGCCTGATTCCCCGCCGCAACTCCATTGTTGCAGTATCCGCCAGCTTTGCTGACCCTCCCCACGCCTCCCATCTGCCTCCACACTTCACTGTCCCTCTGTCGCCCCAGTCCATCTGTTCCCCTGCCCGTCTATCTGTCTGTCTGTCCCAGGTACCCGTATGTCCCACCTGGCCCGTGTTTGGGCTCATCCCAGACTCCGTGGCAGAACCAGGCCTTTGTCATGGTGGCTCTGCCAGCACAGAGACTGGGCAGGTGCCCTGCGGTGAGGGCAAGGATGCCAGTGCCAGCTTTGTGGGTGGGAGGGTAAGCTTGCTTATTTTGGAAAAGTCCCACAGGGTGTCTTTTCCCCACACCCCCGTGTTTGTCCATCCTCACACCTGACTGTCTGCGCATCCCAGGGGCTCACAACCCAAAAGATAAGAAGAGCCCTTTTAAAAAATTCCTTCAATAACCAAGTACTCTGAGAGCCGCCATGAGTGTAGCCTCTTGGTGGGGCACAGGGGTGCTGGGGTACCCTGGCAGGGTGGAAGCCTGGACCCAGGAGCCAGACCGTGTATGAGTCCCTCCGGTGGCTGGGAAAGGAGGCCCAGAGCCAGGAGTGGGCCCCTGAATGGCCCCCTGTGGCAGTGCCAGGAGCAGGTCAAGGGGGCCCAGAGTTGCAAGGGAACAGCCAAAGAGCCACAGGTTGCAGACCTTTGATGTATGCCCACATTCCCCTCACACTCGGTCCCCAAACACTGCCATCCATCTATCCACCCAGCCCATAGCCCCTCTTGATATCTGTCTGTCCCTGCATCCCAGCATCCATCCATCTGTCCATTCCCGCACCCTGCTGTGTGTCCATCCCTACACCCCACTGTCTGGCTATCCCATATCCCCCACACGATTGGCCTCTGCACCCTGCCATCTCTCCCTCCCCCTAACTGCTCTTGCTATCTCACTGTCCTCACACTTTGTCATTCTTCCATCCATCTCCACACCACCCTATCTATCCCCCCTTGCGGTTGGTTCCCACACCCCACCATCCATCCATCTGTCCATCCCTGTAATCCCTCTCACCATCTCTGTCCCCACACTGCCAGCCATCTATTAATCCCCTCACCCTGTTGTCTGTCCATGTGACCATCCCCACACCCCACTGTCCATCCCCTCCCCATCCACCTAGTAATCCACCCCATCTTGGCCAGGTCTCACAACCCTCAGCCCTGACCTCTTACCCTTCTCTCCCCACATGCAGGTTGCCCTGGGCCTAGGCCAGGCTGGGAAGGAGATCTTTGTCCTTTCTGTGGGCTGGGCCAGACCGTTTCCCCTACCACAGCTGCTCTCCTGTGGGCCCAGCTATTGCTGGCCAGGGTCAGGGGAGCAGAGCAGTTGCCTCTGTATTGACCCCCCAGGCACCCCCAAGGCCTCGCCATGCTGAGCTGCCCCCTGCTGGGCTCCCTGCGCCTCTGCCTGGAGCGTCGCCCGCCCCTCGTCTGTTTCTGCCTCTGCCTCGTCTCATTGGCCATCGCCTTTTCCGCCTTTGCTGCCTACATCCAATCACACGAGGTCAGGGACCCTGATGTACCCCAGGTCAGCACAAGGGCAGGTCATTTAAAGGGCTGGGGCATGGGGTGACAGACTCAATGGAATGGGAGGGTCCTAGATGGGGTGGAGGGGCAGGGTCATAATAGGGTGGGGGTCACACTCTGATTTTCCCCCCAGAACTGGAATTTGTTCCTGGAGTCGTTGAGCCACCAGAGCTTCTGTGCAGAAAACAGAACATGGGAGGGGCTGACAGTCCCAGTTCCCCCTTCTGGGGCTGCCCCATCTTCACCAGGGCCTCCCCTGGACCTTTCAGTCCTGGTGGGGCTGACCTTCAACCTCCCAGGAGGGAACCAAGCGAATGCCACCCGCCTGGCCCTGATGCTCACTGGCCACCAGCTAGGACTCAAGGGTGAGTGGGGGGCAGTGCCAGAACTAGGTATTTTGGTGCCTGGAGCAAGCATGAAACACACCGTCAAATCGAGTGGTGAAATGGAGCCACTCGATACCCACCCGAGGCAAAGCCCTGGTTGCCTCGCCCTAATTATGACCCTGGTGGGGGAGTGTCCCCTTGGGGCTGCTCCACTTCCCTGCTCTGCCCCCCAAGTGTGCTCCCCTTTACCTTCACCTCTAGGGCTGACACCTTCTCCTTGCCATGCCCTTGGGGCCCCTTGCTATGTTCCCCTACCATGGCTCCTGTGGCTGTTTCCCTCCCTCCCCACCATTGTCCCCTCTCACGGCCCCCCCACGCCATTCCCCCTCCCTTCCACTTCCCAGGCCTGGTTCCCCTCCACACTGACTCCCCCTACGTCCCTCACAGGTGCAGATGCCAAACAGCTCGTCCGCCTGGTGGCTGTGACCCCATGGCCCCTCAGCCCCACTGCCCAGGGCACCTGCCTGAGCCTTACAGGCCCTCCTGGGCTGATGCCCCAGACCAGGTGAGGCGGAAGGGAGATGTGGACCAGAGGGGGAGGAGAGCAGCTGCCGCATTAGCCCCTCACTCTCCATGTGGTCTGGTGACAGGGTGCCGCCCCGCTGCATCGTGGAGGATCAGGATGTCCAGAGCCAGGAGCTCGGGTCCTGCTACCAGCCCCACTACCAACCTGATCCCAGCCTGGACAGCATGCTGACCCTGGTGAGAGGGAAAGGGGGGTGATCCTGTGGTGGGGGGCTGAGATATGGGGGAGCGGATGAAGGGATTACCCTAGGGCTGGGGCAGTCCTGTGGGGAGGGATGCCCCTGAGGGCGGAGCTAGCAGAGGGGGTGGGCAGTGGAGGGATGACCCTGGGGGCAGAGCCAAGCAGCTGGATTACTTCCTACAGCACCAGCCCACGGGTGAAAGGCTCTGGGAGGTCGATGCAGGCCGATCGCCCCCTGACCACCGCTCTGCCCCACACAGGACGATCGCCGTCTGTGCAGCCAGCGCCTCCTGCTGGCCGGTGTGACCCTGCTGAGCCTCTGCGCCATGCTGCTGTGTACAACCGGCCTCTGCCTGCCGCCCCCCCGCGACGCCCGGGGCCTTCTCTAGAGACTGCCTGGCCCCGGAGCGAGAAGGGAACCCAGGCATCCTGGGTCCCGGCCCCGGGGGGGGGGCCCGGCTCAATAAACGGGATACGCAGGCCCCGCGCGCCTGGCTGTGTGTGTGGGGCGCTGAGGCGGGGCCAGGCGGCGAGGGCGGGGCCTGGGGCAGGCGGGTGGCGGCCCGCACGTCACGGGGAGGGGAGGGGCGGGGCTGCCGGCGAGAGGCTGGCGTCACTCTCTGCCTCGCGGGGCCGTCGAACGGTCACTTTGGTCGGCTCCGTTTCCCCGCCGACGCCGGCCTTTCTGCGCAAGCGCCGGCCCAAAACCTGCCCTGGTAACAGAAGGCGGAGCCTGTGCTCGTGGGTCACGCCCCCTGCCCCGCCGCGGAACCAATCAGAACGCACATCCCGTCAAAGGACCCCGCCCCTACTGAAAGCCTCGCGCCGGTCCCTCTAGCCACGCCCACCCGGCGCTGGCCCCCCGAGTCGCTAACTCGTCGCCCCGCCCCCTAGGCATCCTCCAGTCCGGTGCCGCTTCCCTGAGACCACGCCCCTCTCCATCTGCTCCTCTTCCGGGCCTATGCTGTGCCCCTTTGTCTCCTACGTCATTTTCCTCCCGTCTCAGGGGGCGTTTTCTTCTGCGCATGAGTTTACTCCCCCACCCAGCCGCCCTACGCGGGCGTCCTCTCCCCGCCCTCCTCCCCTTTGATGCTTCCGCCCCTCGACGTCCGGCGCTGGGAGGAAGACGCATGCGCGCTGCGCTCCCATCGGGTCCGAGCACAGCCCCACCCATCCCGCATGCGCGTTGCCGCCCCTCTGCCCTGTTCCGGTTTGGCTCCTGCCTTGGGCGCCATCTTGGATTTGGGGAGCCGGAGCCAGCGGCGGGAGGCGGGGCGGGCGCGGCGGAGACAGCGGGGAGGGGGGGGCCGGACTGAGCCAGGCCCCCCGCCCCCCTACGGATCCCCCGCCCCACGGAGCCACCGGCGGAGCCCCGGGACCCTGCGGGGCTGCCCTATAGCGCCCCGGCCCCATAGCAGCTCCCCGTAGGGACCCCCGGCCCCCCTAGCCTTCTCCTACTGGGGCCCATTGTCATTTAGCTTCCCTCGGTAGAGCCCCTTTCCCCAGAGCCGTCTTCCTGTGGGGATCCCTTCCCTCAGAGACTGTCTCCCCACTGAGCCGCCTTCTCTTTCGGAGCTTCCTCGTCCTTTGGAGAAGGCTGCTGTAGCGCTTTCCCCTTGTGGGGCCCCCCGGAGAGCCCCCAGCTGCATGAGATCCCAGCCACATCTATCCCCATAACTGCTTCTGCCGTGCCTGCAGCATCTCTTCTCTAGGGGCCCCTGCTCCCACCCTAGGAATACATCCCCATAGAGCCCCCTTAGGCGTCCCTGCCCCCCATTTTCCCTGGTCCCTGTAGAGGTTCTCCCTTCCCGCAGTACCCCCAGCTTCCCACGTCCCTTCTAGGATCCATACCCTGACTGAGGGAAGAGAAAGTGAGGGGGAGACTGGAGAGACTCAGGACCCCCTGCACCCTCCAAAGGGACTCCCTGCCCCCTATAGGATCCCCCACCTGGAGGGAGAGGGGCTGGAGGCTGCAAAGCACCTCAGTCCCCATAGGGTCCATCTATCCTTTGAAGGTGGGAGAAGCCCATACACAGAGTCCAGCTCCCCCCTTCAGGAGCAGCAGTGGGGGGAGCTGGCTTTAGACCCTTTAGGGCCCTCTGTCCCTACAGAGCCAAGCACGTGCCCCTCTGGGGGGGTGCCAAGGGAGGCTGCTGGGGGTGTTGCCCCCCACCCCAATACCCTGGAGCTGGAGCCACAAGGGAGAGAGCGCTGCCAACTGCTGGTGAGAAACCTCCACGTGCAGGGTGGAGCGGGAGGGCCAGGACGGGGAAGTGGGGTCATGGGCAAGCAGTAGGAGGAGGAGGCTGGGGCTGGGGGCATGGGGTCAGGAGCTTGGGTTGGGGGGCTCATGGCCAGGAAGGACCCAGTTGGAGGCCAAAGTCCATGGGTGAGGGCTGCTGTGAGTCAGTGCCACAGGTGGGCATAGGCTGTCTCATCGTGGGGCAGCTAGGCTAAGGGAGCAGGGTCCCATGCGGGGATCGGCTCCCCCAACGTGAGGGCACGGGGGGCATCTGTGCTGTTCCCTGCTGTGGGGAAGGTTTGCCCCACCAGGCACTGAAGCAGCAGATGCCTGCTCTGCCCCTGGGCTGACACTCAGCACTGCATGTGTCCAGCAGCTAGGCCATGGGCCTTCCCTGGGCAGGCAGTGGGGCGTTTGGGCTGTTCCACTTGGGGGCGGGGGGTAGGAAAAGGAGCCCCATAGACATAACCAATTCTGTTCCAGAGCTGGAGCAAGAACCCAGGAATCCTGGCTCTAACCCAGTGGACTCCTCTCCTCCAGCTGGAGTGAGAACCCAGGCATCTAGCCTCACAGTGGGTCTGGGAAGGGTCCTTCTGGAGGCCTTGGAGCTGTGAGTGGGTCCAGAGGCCTCTGGTGCCCAGTCTCAATGCAGGGGGCTAGAAGCAGGAACAGTAGCAGCATTTCCCCTCTGGTCAGCTGCAGCTGCAGGGAGGAGCTAATGCCCCTGTAGGGAACAGTCCGTGGGGCCGGATGGAGCCAGCGCCCCCAGTCCTGGCACCTGTAGGACTGTGGGGCCACATCAGCTGACTTCGCATAGGACTGGCTGCCCCACCCCTCTGCCGGCCATCTATGAATCCCCTCAGCCCTGCTCCTGGTCCTGTCACGTGGCAGTGGGGTATGCTGGGGAGCGCAGGGACCCAGCTGGGGGATGCCATATGATCCCAAAACTGCTGGCTTGGAAGGCTGGGAAGGTGCAGGGTTGTGAGAAAGGCTTAAAGGTTCCTCTTATGGTGCACCCGAGCCCCTGCCATGATTCTTTACTTCCTCTGAAGCTGCATCTTTTTGCAAAGAATTCTGGGAAACTAAGCTCAGAGGGCATTGAACTTGACCCCTCCACCTGCCTCTGTCCAACTCCTCAGGCAGCTGCCATGGTTGTCTAGTCTATGGCTGTCTTGTTGGGAGTGGAGCTGGAAGCCAGGACTCCTGGGTTCTATCCTGGTCTTGTCAAGGGAGTGAGGGCTAATGGTTAGAGTTGGGAGCCAGGATTCCTGGATCCTATGCGGGGGTGACCTGTGCCATGTCCATTACAGGAGGTGAGCGGGGCACCAGGCCAGTCCCCCCGCAGCGGCCATGCCGTCCAATGCACGAGCTGGCAGCCTCAAGGACCCCGAGGTGGCCGAGCTGTTCTTCAAAGACGACCCAGAGAAACTCTTTGTAGATCTGCGGGAGATCGGCCATGGGAGCTTTGGGGCTGTCTATTTCGTGAGTGGCTGGGGGCCCAGGCCCCTCCCCTGCACTCCCTTCCCAGCCATTGCTGCTCCTCAGCCCCCTGGAGCTCACCTCTGTCTCCACCCCCTTCCTGGCCTGCCTCCAATTGCCTATTCAGCCTCCTGGGTGCCCCACCCCCACCCCAGCTACCTCCTCAGCCCCTTTCCTGGTCACTGCTGCTTCCTCAGCCCCCGGGCTTTGCCCCTTTCCCTGTCCAGCATCTCGACCCTGGCTGTTTTCTCAAGTTAGTCCTGACTACTGCTGCTACCTCCTTACTCGTCCTCCCCACCAACTCCTAGGGCCCTGTCTTCAGCCTGTTCCCACCTACCTCCTTAGTCCCCCCAGTGACTGCTGCTTCTCAGCCCCCGGGCCCTGCCCCCTTCCCTGGCTCTAGCGCCTGCTGCCTCCTCAGTCCCCCACCCCCTGCCTGCTTCCCCGTTCCTCACCCTGGCTGCCTCCTCAGTTCACCCAGACCAGCCACTTATGCCTCCTCAGCCTTCTGGACTCTGCCCCTTTTCTGCACCGTCCTCTCTTGTGGTTGATTCGGTGTTGGGGCTCTGCCTTTTTTCCTGGTCCCACCTCTTCACAATCCCTGGTTCTACCCCCTCCATAGTGCCCTTCCCTTTTCTCTGTTCTGGGTACCTTCTGCCCTGGAGTTTCTGTGAGGCTGTCCTAGCAGCACAGAGCTCGCAGCCAGGCTGGCTGCTCTGTGGGTCTACCCTGGATCAACTCTGACTCCTTCCACCTGGCAGGCGCGCGACATGCGCAACAACGAGGTGGTGGCCATCAAGAAGATGTCATACAGTGGGAAGCAGTCCAATGAGGTGAGCATCCTGCCTGGGGAGAGGGGGTGGGGTGACAGACCTGGAAGAGAACCCAGGTGTCTTGCCGCCCGGCCCTAAGCACCTGTGGGTGTCTCTCAGAAATGGCAGGACATTATTAAGGAGGTGAAGTTCCTGCAGAAGCTGCGACACCCCAACACCATCGAGTACAAGGGCTGTTACCTGCGGGAGCACACAGCATGGGTGAGTGGGGACAAGGTTTGCAGGGAGGCAGGTGTGAGTCTGACTCAGCTCCCACTCGGTGGTGGATGTTGGGGTGCAAAGGATCTCTGGGGTGGGATGAGGCACTATGAGGAAGTGGGGTGCATGGAGTTGTAGGGAATGTGGTTGTGGAGGTTAGTTTTCAGGATCGGGGGTAACAGCTCAAACAAATGCTGGTGAGGTTTGGTGGGTGCCGGTGGGGTATCTGTGCCCCCACTCACTCCTGTTTTCCCCACAGCTGGTGATGGAGTACTGCCTGGGCTCCGCCTCTGACCTGCTGGAGGGTGAGTGCCAGGGGGTGGGGTGAGGCTGTGGCCCCATGCAGAGGTCACGGGGGTGTGGGGCTGTACTCTTAAAGGGGGCTAGGTTGCTGCTTTGACTGCTCCCTCTGCCTCTCCTCCCAGTGCACAAGAAGCCGTTGCAGGAAGTGGAGATAGCAGCCATCACCCATGGGGCACTACAGGGCCTGGCCTACCTGCACTGTCACAACATGATCCACAGGTACTCCCCAGAACCACTGCCCCACCCAGGTCAGTCCCCCCATGCTGCTGGGCTGGCTGCTCCCCTCTCTGACCCCTCTGGGGCTGGGTGTTCCTTTGTCCTGCCTGCCCAGGGTTAAGTGATGATGGCTGTCTCCCTGGGAGCGGCGGGGGGAAGCATCGTGTGTCTGTCTGGGCGCTGATGGCCGTATCCCCTTCCCTGCAGAGATGTGAAGGCTGGGAACATCTTGCTGACGGAGCCAGGGCAGGTGAAGCTGGGGGATTTCGGCTCGGCATCCATCATCGCCCCGGCCAACTCCTTTGTGGGCACGCCATACTGGTGAGGGGCCAGGGTTTGGGCCAGGATTTGGGGGCCAGAGGCAGGAGCCCTGAGATCTTAATTCATTTGTCTGTCTGCCCTCAGGATGGCCCCTGAGGTGATCCTGGCAATGGATGAGGGGCAGTATGATGGAAAGGTGGACGTCTGGTCATTGGGCATCACCTGTATCGAGCTGGGTATGTGGGGGCCAGCCTGGGCTGGGGAGGGCAAGTCTTGGCCAGGGGGGTCCTGCTTGCTAACATGTCTCTGTCCTCCTGCAGCGGAGCGTAAGCCGCCCCTGTTCAACATGAACGCAATGAGTGCCTTATACCATATCGCCCAGAATGAGTCCCCCGTGCTGCAGTCCAGTCACTGGTAAGAGCTGGCAACCCTGGTTGTCCACTGAATCCCTACACTCAGCACGCGAGGCATCTGTGCAGCGGAACCCAGGGGGGCTCAGTAGCAGTGAGTGCTATTGCCAGGCATAAGGGGTGTTGGACCAAAATCCAAACCTGCCCTGTCCAGGGTCTTGGCTCAGCCTTACCAGCTGCTTGGACTTCCCCACTACCTGGTTTTTGTCAGGCACAGGCCAGTGTTGAGCTTTTGCTGCCAGCAGGTCACCCTCAAGCCGAGCCATGCACTGTTGGCAGGGAGCCAGCTGACAAAGCCTTTGTGCCCCATGGACTCGCTCCTACCTCACTGCTTATGGCAGCCAGCAAATGGTGGGCACAGCCTGGCACTGGAGGGCTTACTGACACCCTTGGGAGAGCAGGTGTAGACAGACCAGAATGAGCTGAGGGCTGTGGGTCACACACATTGATGGGACTTCTGGGTCCTCTAGAGGTCAGAGCAGGAGGGCTGGGAGCCAGGACTCCTGAGTTTTCTTCCTGACTCAGGAGGGGAGTGGAGGTTAAAGCAGGGTTGAAAACTGCTAGGTTTGATCCACAGGGCAGGTGCCTTGCCCTCCTGTGGGGCTCACCAACCTGCCCCACGCAGTCAGGGTTGAAGGCATGGCTGTCCCTCCAGTTTGTCTTTGCCCCCCAGGTCCGAGTATTTCCGGAACTTTGTGGATTCCTGCCTACAGAAAATCCCCCAGGACCGGCCCACCTCGGATGTGCTGCTCAAGGTAGCCCCCTGTCGATCACCACAGGGATAGGGGACAAAGGTTACCCAGCTCTGGGGAGAGGGAAGAAGGGTTGAGTGGGTCTGGCAGTGTTCACCATTTATGGGCTCCTGACACAGGACGCGTCTGTCCTTGCTCACATCCCCTGCCCCCGCTTCCCAGCAGCACCGGTTCCTGCTGCGGGAGCGGCCCCAGACAGTGATAATGGACCTGATCCAGCGCACCAAGGATGCCGTGCGAGAGCTTGATAACCTGCAGTACCGTAAGATGAAGAAGATCCTCTTCCAGGAGGCCCAGAATGGGCCCAATGCTGAGGCACCTGATGAGGAGGAGGTAAGCACAGGAAAGCTGTGTGTGTTGGTACAAAGGGGCTGTGTCCCCATTCCCATACATCTAGTGCTTGCGTACTATCCCCAGCAAAGAGTCCTGTGTACGTAGCCTCAGCAAAGGATGTCCCCCCCAGTGCTGGGAACAGTGTCGTCGTGAATTGGGTACATATGTCCAACTCAGAGGTGGGTGCATTGTTTCTTGTCTCTCTTGCAGGAGGTGGAGCAATTCACGCACCGGACGGGCACCATTAACAGCATGGAGAGCAGCCATTCGGTGCCCAGTATGTCCATCAGTGCTAGCAGCCAAAGCAGCAGTGTCAACAGCCTGGCAGATGCCTCTGATGAAGACGATGGAGCAGAGATGGCCATGATGCAGGAGGGCGAGCACACCGTCACCTCCAACAGCTCCGTCATCCACCGCCTGCCGGTACGTGCCTGGTCTCCACCCTGCCGAGCTAGCAGGGGGATGGATGCCAGGATTCCTGGGTTCTCCCTGGCTCTGGGATGGGCGTGGGGTCCAGGGCTTGGGTTTCTGAGTCTCTGTTGCCTCTCTCCATCACCGCCCAGGGGCATGATAATCTGTATGATGACCCATACCAGCCAGAGATGGAACCCCAGAGCTCCTCATCAGCTGCTCGGCGCCGCGCCTACTGTCGCAATCGGGACCACTTTGCCACCATCCGCACTGCCTCATTGGTGAGAGGGGCTGGGGGTGGAGCTGAGGTTAGCCGGTGGGATTATTGGGCTGGTTGGGGTTGAATGAGTTTATGAGATGGGGTCAGAAGCTGGTGCTAGGGCAAGGGGTGGGCTGGTTGAAGTCTGGATGGAGTCAGGAAGCCAAGCAAGGGTGGAGTTGGTATCTGGGAGCAGGGGTCTGGAGAAGATCACTGGAGGGATGGGTTTGCTGGGCAGGAGGAGGCCAGGTGAGGGGGCGGACAGGGCAGGAGATGGGTTAGTGGGCAGGCCCAGGTGGGTGGTGAGCGGGACCAGGAGGCCAGGCCACTGCATGGTACTGATTCGTTACCTCCCGCCACAGGTGACGAGACAGATCCAGGAGCACGAGCAGGACTCGGCACTGCGGGAGCAGATGAGCGGCTACAAGCGCATGCGGCGGCAGCACCAGAAGCAGCTTCTGGCCCTGGAGAACAAGCTGCGGGCCGAGCTAGATGAGCATCAGCTGCGCCTCGACAAGGAGCTGGAGGCCCATCGCAGCAGCTTCAGCGCTGAGGCTGAGAAGTTGGCCAAGAAACACCAGGCCATCTTTGAGAAAGAGGTGAGGTGGGGCCAGGGGATGGGCCAGGGTGGGACCGAGGCAGGGACAGCTGGTGGGGTCATGCTCACCCCCACTCACCCCACAGGCCAAGGCAGCGCTGGCAGAGGAGAAGAAGTTCCAGCAGCACATCTTGGGTCAGCAGAAAAAGGAGCTGAGCAACCTGCTGGAATCCCAGAAACGCCAGTACAAGCTGCGCAAGGAGCAGCTGAAGGAGGTGACAAAGAAAGGGCTGGGGGTGGGTGCTCTGGGACCCTTGCTCTAACTGCTAGCGCCACCACCCCTCCCAGAGCTCAGCAGAGAACCCAGGTGGCCAGGCTCCTTGCTCTCACCACTAGCACCCTCTCTCCTCCTGGGGCTGACGCAGAACCTGGGCATCATGACTCCCCTCATAGCATGGCATGGGTGGAATCAAAAGCAGCCTCCTGACCTGAGCCCCCCTTGGCCGGCAGGAGCTGCAGGAGAACCAGAGCACGCCAAAGCGGGAGAAACAGGAATGGCTGCTGCGACAGAAGGAGAACATGCAGCACTACCAGGCTGAGGAGGAGGCCAACCTGCTGCGCCGCCAGCGCCAGTACCTGGAGCTTCAGTGCCGCCAGTACAAGCGCAAGATGCTGCTGGCCCGCCACAACCTGGACCAGGACCTGCTGCGTGAGGTGTGTGGGCAGGGCCAGTGCTGCTTGAGGGAGGAGCCTGGGGAGGGCCAGGGGGCTGGGGCAAAAGCTGCATGGGGGAGGAGCCTGGGAATAGAGAGTGGGGCTCAGCTCAGTGATTAGGACCCCATGGGGCTTAAGGTAAGGCCCCCCCCCCCCCCAGATGCCAGGGTGTCACTAGCTGAGGCTGATGATTTGGGGGAGAGAGCCTGCCTGACACTGCACCATCCTGGCCCCAGGACCTGAACAAGAAGCAGACGCAGAAAGACTTGGAGTGTGCCATGTTGTTGCGACAGCACGAGTCCACACAGGAGCTGGAGTTCCGGCACCTGCGCACAGTGCAGCGAACCCGCACTGAGCTCACCCGCCTGCAGCACCAGACCGAGCTCAGCAACCAGCTGGAATACAACAAACGCCGTGAGCAGGAGCTGCGCCAGAAGCACGCCATGGAGGTCCGCCAGCAACCCAAGAGCCTCAAAGTAGGTGCCACCCGGGGGCCCCGCCCATGCAGCCTGGGGGGCCTTCAGCCCGACGGACAGGAGGCCGGCCTGCTAGAGCCGGATGGACAGGAGGCGCGGGTGCTAGACTTGGATGGTCAGGGGGGCTGGGCTCTAGAGCCATCCTTGGGGGAGCCGGAGCCAGACAGGCAGGAGGTGGCAGCTCTAGATCAGGAGAGTGTGGGGGCATTCGAGCCGGACGGCGAGGAAGCTGAGGTTCTTGGTCTGGAAACACTGGAGCCGGACGGGCAGGAGTCAGAGGTTCTAGATAAGGAGAGCTTGGGGGCGTTAGAGCCAGATGGGCAAGAGGCTGAGGTTCTTGACCTGGAGGCGTTGGAGCCAGACGGGCAGGAGGCCCCCCTAGATTCTGCCCTAGGGCTGCTAGAGCCACCTGCCCCCTGTCATCTCCTGAGGGCACTGCCCCTAATTGGGGAGGAGGGCGAGGGGCTGCGGAGCCCAGCCGATGGTTGTCCCGCCCCTGATGACCCCTACGCAGAGCCGTGGCGTGGCCAGGAGGAGGGGACTAAGCCGCTGGCACTGGCCCCACTGCTGCCCCACGCCACGTGTGCCGGGTTAGCACTGCTGGTGGCTGCCTACCCCAGTGGGCCAGCTCTTCTTCTGCTTCTGGCAGCTCTGTGGGCACAGGGCTCAGGCGGTGGGGCCCAGGCGGTCCTGCTGGCGCTGGAAGGGGCGCTGGTGGGGCTGGGCGTTTCCTATGCCCTGCTGCACTCAGTCTTCCTGCTCTCGGGTGCCTCCTTCCTGGCATTGGCCAAGGGGGCAGGGGCACTGGGGGTGCTAGGCCTGAGTGCCAGCCGTGGCCGGCTTTATGTGCCCGTCATCCTTCTGGCGTCCCACCTCCTGGCCTCACCCTGGCTCTTCCTGCCGCTCTACCTGCTGATGGCGTTGGCCCGAGGGGCACTGCGGGGCCTGCCCCGCCGCGCCCGCCGGCTCTGGCTTCGTGCCCTTCTCAGCTTGCCCCTGCCCACCTTCCATGCCCTGCAGCGCCTGGGGCTTGTCACTGAGGGTGGCCTCTTTCGGCTTTTCCCAAAGACCAATAAGGGTGGCTTCCGCAGCCGGCTGCCCGTCCCTGGTCCCCGCCTACCTCCCCCCAAGCCACTTGCCTGGCCCCGCCGCACCATGGCCCTACTGGCCTGGTTTGTGCGCTGCCTCAACCAGTACCTGGTGCATCTGGTGCATGAGCTGAGCACCCGCCTGCCACCGGCCGCCCTGCGCCGCCTCAAGGACCTGCGTGTGCTGCGGCAGGAGCGGCCCAGCCGTATCCCTCGGCTGGCAAGGAGGGAGTGTCGCAGGGGGGTCCGGGGTACCATTGTAGGACCTCTCCGGGGGCACCGCTGTGGCCCTGTGGATCCCCGCCCAGCCCGGCGGCCCTGGAGGTGAGCACAGAGCCCCGCCCCCATAGCAAGGGACCCCTCTCCCTTCTATTGAGATAGGAACAAGCCATGCTCTCTGTGCCTCCTGGTGATTGGTGGAGATCTGCCTTGCCTGGGCCAGCACAAACAGGCCCCATCTCCCACACTGGGGTCTGAGTGGGGAGTGTGGGTGTCCCTGTTGCTCCTTCTCTCCTCACACAGTTCTGGCAGTGCCCACAAACAGTAGGGGGCCCCTCACCGGCTTGCAGGCCTGTGTTCCCTGCCTGCTGTGGCCATTCTGCATCAGTGTCCCATGGCCCAAAAGCAGGTGACCCCTCTATGTGGGGCCAAATGGGATTGCTCTTGAGTGCTGTAGAGGGCAATGTGGGGGGGGGCAGTGGCGTCTGTTCTGGAGGAAAGAATCACCTGAGCCTGACCCCAGGAACTGGGGGGGCAGTGGGTAGTGTCTTGCCCATTTTCCCTGGACAAAGGGATGTCAGGAGGGGATCAGGCGCAAAACAAGGGGTGCTGCTACCAGGGCCAGTGGGTTGTCTGTCTCTGAGCCTCTCCCATTGGCCCAAGGGGGCCTGTGCCCCTGCAAACACTATCCAAACCCCATGGGAGCAGCTTGTCCCTGGCTCCTGAAACACTATCCCCTGTGGAAGTGAAAGGGGGACTCCTCCCCAGCCATGTGGGGGGTGGGGGGGGCATTGCTGCCCCACCTGTCAGTGGGTGACCCCAGGTGATTCTTTCCCCGTGGGATCTTGATTTCCATTATTTTTTAAATTAAACTTCCAAGTTTATATCCTTCTCCCCATTTCTGTAACCTCCTAACTCCATTTGGTTTGGACTTGAACATATTTATTTGCAGATGCCTTTAAGTTTTGTGTGCGTGTAATTTTTTTATGTAAGTGATCAAGCATATTATTTTTTTGTTCGTTTCGGGGTAAATCTGTGATATTTCTTTTTTTATTTGACTGCAAACAGGAGAAATAAAATAAAAATAATCACAGATTTCCCAAAAATGGGAGACTCAATCTTCTTTTGTGTTAAGTTTATTTCTTAGAAATTGGTTTGGGGGTGGGGGTGGCTTAAAATGTTTGTTTCTTTCAAATCTTTTTTTTTCCCCATGTGGCTTTTGGCAACTCTTGCGTAATGTTGATTTCGTTTGCCACAGTTTTGAAAACTCATTGCTGTTTTTGTTGGCACACCTTTATTGCTTCTTGTGCATCCCTGTTTTTAGTGATTTTATAATTTGTTATTCAGGGAAATTTAGGGTTATTTTTTATTTGTTCTTAGTAAATTTTGGGTTATTTTTCTCCTATTTTTGAGGTAAATTTTATTTGTTCTTGGTCAAATTGAATTTGCTTCTCCCGAATTCACTGAGTTTAGAAACAACCCCTCCCCATTCAGTAAATGTAGGAGTTTTCTTTGTTTCCCCCATTTTGGGTGTAAGTCTATGATTATTTTTATTGTTTACTCTGTTTTTGCTCAGTCTGATTTTTTCTTTTTAAGTTCTGTTTTGTTTTGGAGAAATCTGCATTTTACTGACATTTGTATTTTTAAATCTTCTTTGTCCCAGCTGTGATCAGTAATTTGATATGTTGGGTTTTTATTTTTTCCTTGTTTTAGAGCATCTATGATTATTCAGAGTTGAAAATCAGAAGGGTTCATCTATTTTAGATCATCTTATCTGACCTCCTGTGTGTTCCAGGAAAGCAAATTCCAGCCGTTCCAGTGCCCTATTTCAAAAAAATCCATTGTATTTATTTTTCTACTTCAACCAGGAATTCAGGGCAGCTGAAAGTCAAGTTGTGCAGGAGTTCAGACAAGACAATTCCAAGCTTTCCTTTTAGCTTGAACAGCTTTTATTTTCCCCCTTTTGGGTAAATCCATCAGCATTTATATTTTATTGCTCACTTTGTTAATGAATTTTTCGCAGTTCTATTCAGACTTTAAAATTTAATATCCTTTTGTTTTGGTTAAACTTGTAATTTCTGTTTTTATTTGCCCATATTTTATAAGATCTGTGGATTTCTATTTTATTTGCCTCTCTTTTTTTGGTATCCCAGTTTCTGGTCAATCTAAAAATAGGACTAGGGTTATCCCAAAATTGGGGCAGTCCTGTAGAACTGCCAATGTTGTATGAATTGGCCAAAAACTGAAGGAATTGACTTCATCCATTTGAGGCCTGTTTCTCCAGATTTTGGACCCCCGATCGGTACCAGCTGTCATTTTTAGATTATTTTAATCAATTTGGTAAAAGGGACAGTTTTTTGCTTTTGGGTGATTCCTGCCCACTTTTAGCCAGACAGTTGGTCCCGTATGATACTTTTAGCTGATCTGGGAATGTTTGTATCTCTTTTGCCCTGGTTGTTAGCCTGTTGCTCTTTTGCTTGGACATGCCAGATTCACTAGCCCATCTGCCAAACGGCATTAGGTGCAGGCTGACTGGTGCAGTTTTATTGAGTTCACTCCCGTTTTTGATGACTGTTTATTTTTCCTTCTCTCCTCCCACCTATTTGTGTGTTAAATACATTCCCCTTTTTACATTCTTTCATTTGAAATGTTACTATTTCACCTTTCCACCTTCAGTAACACACGTCACCTTGTGGGGTGCCCGGTCTTGGCAACTATCTGGTTGTTGCTTGGATCTGAAACATACCTCTCTTCCTGCCCTCCACGTGGGCCAGGGCTGTAGGGTGGCATGGGGCAAATTGCCTAGCAGTGGGACACAGCAACACAACTCTGGAACATGGCACCCAGAGGGGTCATGGGTAGGGAAAGGTACTGTGCCACAACTGTGGCATGATGGGTAGATTAGAGGGTCACTTGGGCACTGACTGGGAAGGGCAAATGTCATCTCCAGAATATGGCAGCATATGTGGGTCTCAGCATCTTTGGGGCACAGGCCACCACACAGTGAAGGGGGAGGGGCAAAAGCTTATGGGAGGGTCCAAAGTTGCCTGTTCTTGTCCCCGTTTCCTCAGATGACTGAAGGTCAAAGGTCCTGTCCCTCCATGCAGGAGCTTCCCCCTGGGGGTCCCAGCACCCCAAGCGCCTGGTGCTGACAGTTCTATGACCAAGGGGAAGCAGAGCACTCTTGGAGATGGCATTGGGGGGGTTCTGAGGCAGAGCAAAGCATCCTGCGAGATGGCACACAGCAAGGACTGGGTCTGGGGGAGAGCAAAGCACAGTGGGGGACAGCTTGGACACCCCCACCTAAGGCTGAGCCCTGGTCTGTCTCTCTAACGTTTGTTCCTGTCTCTCTCCTCCTGTCTCTGTCCCATCCCCTTCCCATTGCGGACGGGCCTGGCCCGGTACTCCTGCCCCCCCCTCCACTTCCACCCCCGCGTGGCCCCTGCTCTGGCAGTCCAAGGAGCTGCAGATCAAGAAGCAGTTCCAGGACACGTGTAAGATCCAGACACGGCAGTACAAGGCCCTGCGCAATCACCTACTGGAGACCACGGCCAAGAGCGAGCACAAAGGCATCCTCAAGCGCCTGAAGGACGAGCAGACACGCAAGCTGGCCATCCTGGCGGAGCAGTATGACCACAGCATCAACGAGATGCTCTCCACGCAGGCCGTAGGTCCCAGGGCTGGGTCCCTCCCACCAGCTCTGCCTCCCCTGAGGGCTCCCGGGCCCCTGGGCGGCAGGAGGGAGAAGCAACATGTTCCCACAGCTGCGGCAGGAACCCAGGCATCGGGTGAATCCAGCCGTCCCCCTCTGGGGGGGTGGGTCCCATGTCCCCAGCCCTACCCTTCAGGGGCCAGGTCCCGGCACCAGGCCGGGGGCCCAGCCTCCCCAGCCTGTTGCCTGGCCGACCAAGTCTGTCTGTCTCCCCCCCTAGCTGCGGCTGGATGAGACGCAGGAGGCCGAGTACCAGGCGCTGCGCATGCAACTGCAGCAAGAGCTGGAGCTGCTCAATGCCTACCAGAGCAAAATCAAGATCCACACAGAGGCCCAGCATGAGCGTGAGATTAAGGACTTGGAGCAGCGTGTGTCAATCCGCCGCGCCCTGCTGGAGCAGCGGGTATGGCCTCAGGGCTCCGGAAATGGGGCATGTCACTCTGACAGCTGGGATGCTTCCCAAGGTGGCAATGGGCGGGGGACCTAGCCATTCAGAACAGCACACAGAGAGTGGGATGGGTAGGGGCCCAGGTGTGTGGGACAACTCCCATAGGGAACCTCACAGAGCCCCTAGAGAGCAGGATGGGTGGGGACCCTGGCATCCAGGGTGGCTCCTCCAGGGAACCTCTCACCACCAGGGCATGGGCTGAGCCATGGGATGCTGGTGTCTGGGCCAGTAGCGGCGGGGGGAGGGGGCGCGGATCATGGGCCGGGCAGGCAGTGGCATGGCCTGTCTCTGCAGATCGAGGAGGAGATGCTGGCGCTGCAGAACGAGCGCTCGGAGCGCATCCGCAGTTTACTGGAGCGGCAGGCCCGGGAGATTGAGGCCTTCGACTCGGAGAGCATGCGGCTCGGCTTCAGCAACATGGCACTGACGGGCATCCCGGCTGAGGCCTTCTCTCAGGGCTATGCTGCGCCCCCCCAGGCCTGGCCCTCACGCCCTGTACCCCGCAGCGGCTCTCACTGGAGCCACGGGGTACAGAACACTGCCGGTGCCCCCCACACCTGGCGACAACCACCCCTGCTGGCCCCACCCCCTACTGCCTGGCTGCACCCCACCACATCCTCGCCCGCCTCCTCCCCAGCCTCCGCCCCAAGTGGCCGGGCTGCTGTGGTCATGCTGCGTGACAGCCCCCAACCACTGCGGCGCACAGCCTCTGGGGGCCAGGCTGAGCCGGGCATCAGCCGCTCGGCCAGCGTCACCTCCCACATCCTCAATGGCTCCCACTACTATTCTTGAGCTGGCCACTGCCTGCTGGAGCTGTCTCCTTCGGTCATGTGGGGCGTTGTTCCTGTACTGCCCCATGGAGTGTAACTTTGCAGCTGGTCACAACCTGCCCTGCCCTGCCCCAGGAGGGGGCCCTGCCCCAGAGACAACACATAGCAGTGCTGTGGTCCCCCACTGAGCCCGTCCCAACTCCCAGGCTGACATCCCCAATCCACCCAGAAATGCGCCAGTCCCCTTCTCAGCCCACCCATTTCTTTGCACCTTCCCTACTTGGAGCCATTTCACCTTTGTTTTCAAATCAAAGGGTTTTCTGGGGGTATGGAGTCCCCACCTTTTTGCTAAGGCCTAGGAGCCAGGCGGTCTTTCCCTGACTTAGGTAGGGGAGTGGGATCTAGATGGTAAAGCAGGTGGGGCTGGGAGCCAGGACTCTTGGAGTCTCTCTCTCTGTCCCATAGGTGGCAGGGCACCTTCCCCTATTTGCCTTGCCCCCAAGGTGAGCTGTGGTACCCAGTATGAGCAAGCCCACAGGTTTGGGATTGGGGTACCCAGTGGGGCACTGTGTCTGGGGGGGGGCCCTCAGGTTGCTCCCTCAGTCACTTTTCCCAGCCCCTCCTACCCTGTGTCCACCATGTTTCCCTATCTCTGGGAGCATCTCTTCAAAGGACTGCACATGAATCCACCTCAACTACTGCCTCAGACTGCCCCATCTGTCTTGTCACTGGGAGTGGGCTGTACCTCTCCTCTACTAGTGAGGGACTTGAACCTGTTTTTCATCCCCCTTGACACTACCTTTCTCTGCGTATGGGGTAGCCTGGAAACAGCTTTCTCCTTGGACGTGGGGTGCATTAATGCAGTTTCTGTTACGCCAAGGGGGCTGGATGTCTTTTTCCCCCAATGCAGACAGGAGAACCTTGATACCAGTTTCCAGTGGGAGCAGGGCGACTGTTGATCTTGTGCATGGGGACTCAGAGGAAGGCATGAAATACATTTTCCCAGGGCAGCAGCAAATCTTCACATAATTTTCCCAGCATGCAAGATTTTGAAACTGCCCTGTGGGTGAGAGGATTTGAAACCACTTTCCTTTGGTAGGCTGGAGAAACTTGAAACCCTCTTTCCATGGTGCAAGAACCTTAAAATGTTTACTGTCTAATCTTGATCCAGTTCTTATTCCCCTGCAGTATCTTAAAACTTCCATGGTGCAGGGAATTGCTATTTTCTCACGAGCAGGGGCTAGTGCTCTTTAAACACCATTTTCTTTTCATGGTGGAGAGTCTTGCTGCGGTTCCTGTGAACATGGAAAGGGGGAGCCTGTAAACATGTTCCACTTTGTGCCCCAAGGGAAGCCTCAACAGTTTTTTTCCTCACACTTGTGGAATAACAGGATCTTTAAAACAGATTTTTCTGCCTTTGTGCCATGATGAAGGGAACTCAGAACTGGATTGTGTGCACTCACACAGTGGGGGAGAAGATGGGGACTGTGCCATGGGGAGGAGACTTGAAACATATTTTCCTCTCACAGTGTGGAAAGAAAACTTGAAACTGACTTTTCATGTCCAAATGCCAGTGCCCAGATCCTCTGCAGTATGAATTTTTGTGTATTTTTATTATTTAAGAAATTCTAGCCTGGGACTTAGAATGACACTAAAAACACTCTGATTCCTTGATTTGTTAATTTTCTAAATACTCCCTTCTCCCACTGCTAATGAGGCTGCTTTTTAAAGGGGGTTGGTGGAGGGTGGGGGCATCAAATTGCTTTGTTCTGTTAACTTTAACCATGTGGCTTGCCTGTGGGGGTCTGGGGCAGAGGGTGCAGGGGCTGATGTATAATATATATATCCTCTTCTTTTTATTGATCTTTTCATTTTGGTGCCATAACTCTACTGTGTACAGTTCCCTACTCTCTGGATCGCTCCTGTCTTTCATTTCCTGTCCCCCCTTCCTCTGTGTGAGTGCTGCGTGCGTGTGTGTATCTCATATTTTCTTTTTATAGATATTATATATATATATATATATATATATATATATAAAAGAAGGAAAATAAGAAAAAAAAATTAGAAATCTGTGTCCCGATGGAATGTATTAAAATCAACTGAAACAAAAAAACACCACTTTTTAAAAAAAAGAAAAAGAAAAAAAATAGCAAACCAAAACTGCCAACGTGGCAAATGTGGGGCAGAGAGGGGGGGGTAAGCAGGGTAAAAAAAGAACCCCTGGGGTCCCCCCCCCATGGAGAGATGGGGGGGGGGGAATATCTTTTAATAAAAATGTTGGATATTATTTAAAAAAGTGACTTTACTGTGTTCTTGGAGCAAGATTGCCTGGGTTCTAGCCTGACTGCGAGAAGGGAGTGGGATCTGGTGGTTAGAGAATGGTGGAGGAGGACTCCTGGGTTCTCAGCTCAAGGGTGTGCAGGGTGTTTGCAAGGGGTGCAGTGTCTGAGCTGAAGGTGCAGCAGCTTCTATTCGAGTTTGGGTAGGGTTACCAGATGTCAGGCAAAAGGAGGACATGTCTTCCTTTTTACCTTCACGTCCTTCATCCAGCAAGTGTTTAAAAAGCCATGATTTTGTCTGGCTTTTTACTTACAGGAGTTAAAGTATGCTGGAATGCCCTGGAACACTTATTTTTAGGGGGAAGCATTCCAGGGGGGCCCCTAAAAACAGACGAATATTAGATTCGTACTACATTTTCTCCATGTGTCCTCCAATGTCCTTTTTGTACTTCCCTGTCCTCCTTTCCATGCTTTGGTATCTGGTAACCCTAAATTTGGGGGGGGGGGTTAGGCTGTGTTTGGTGCTAGCAAGCTGGCGTTCAATCTGGCAAAGGGGATCAAGTGCCAGTCCACCAGTGGGTATGGCTCCTGGGGGGCTGCAGTAGCAGTGGGGTGGGGTCCCATCCCAGCAAGGGGTCCTTATGTCCCCAGCTCTCACATCCAGCTGCAGCAGGGCCAGGTCTCGGGAGGGAGGGGCTGTTTACCCAGGCCCTGCCTTGCATAGCACCTGCATCTTCCAGTTTTTGCTAATGAGCTGATTCTATTTGCCTTCATTAATTAATTAAGAAGGCTGCAGCTTGGACTCCTGTAGCCACGCCTGCAGTGTTCTGAATTATTAATGGCAACTTATCCCCAGCAGCTGCCACCACCACCACCAGCTGCAGGAAGGACTGGAGCCCTGTCTCCTAGCAACCAGCCTCTAGGCTCATCCCTTTCCCATGGGGTTGCCATAGCAACAGCTTCCCCACGCAGTTGGGTACCAACGTGTGCATCCTTCCCCCCCCATGGTGAGAGGGAGGTGCAGGGGGGGGGCACGATTCAGGGAGGGAGTATACGAGTGATCTTGCCACAGTCCTAACTTCCATGGGACCCCCACCCTTAGCCCCCAGTCGTCCCCCCCAGCCATGTGCACCCTGGAACCCCACTTTGTGGTTTGCCCCACATTTCCTGTCCTGGGACAACCCCCCCCCAACTCATCCCTCAGGCAAGCCCCACCCCTTTTCTGCCCCAGCTCCCTCACCACTTGTACCCATCCCCCACCTCCACACACCCAGCTCCCCAATCTTTCTTTCCCAGGTTATTGGCTCTCGGAGCAGGATGCAACCTCTCACCCCTGCGACCCCCCCCCCTTGCCATGACAGCAGAGGCAGCTGAGCTGCTGGGGAATGCCCTGGCCAGCACTGCCCAAATGTCGTGCACCACTAGAGAGGCACAGAAATCTGCACAGGTACCTCTCCAGACACTTGGGCCTTGCATAGCTCTGGCACCCTGGAAGAGCTGCGGGCGGGAGTCCCTAGCAGAAATGTCCCAGAAGCCTGGGTCCCCATCTCCCAGCTTTAATCTCTTCCCCCTATGCCAGGGTTAGGAGCTGGTAAGTGCGGGGGGGGGGTTAGGGGGTGTCTTGGAGGCACCTAGGCCTGTCTGTGGCGCTGTCTATATAGCTATAGTTGACACAGCTATAGAGTGTGTCTGTTGAATGGGGGTTGTCAGGGGTACGTGACAGTGGGAGATGTTAAGGCAGTGGCTACAGGTTGTATAGCAGACATGGTTGTGGGTGGAAGGCCAAGGTTGCAGTTGTGTGAGTAGCTATGCCGATACCTCTAGGGGGTGTCTCTAGGATGGGAACCACATTCCAAAAGGGCAGCCATGATAGTTTAGTTCAGTAAAACAAACAAGGAGGCCTGTGGCACTTAGTGACTAACAAATTTATAGCATGAGCTTTTGTGGGAGAAAAAGCTCATTTTTCTCCCACAAAAGCTCATGCAATAAATACATTCATTAGTTTTTAGGTGCTACAGGACTCCTTGGTCTAGAATGGGGATTCTATCTGTAGGAGTTGTCGGTAGAAGACTTCTAGGGATGTGGACGTGGCTGTGTGTGTCTCTAGGGGCTCCTTCTATAGGCTACAGTTGGGGCAGTATGCAGCTATGTCAGTGAGGGTCCTATCAGGTATCTAGAGCTAGGCAGGTATGTCTATAGAGGATGTGCAGACAGAGGCCATAGGGCTGTCTGTGCTCTGACCCACTTCCCCTCCCCCAGCTGGCCTGTTTCCACGCAGGGCAGGCACTGGCCAAGGCAGGGGAAGTGCTGGCTTGTGCCAAGCAGAGCTACCTGCAGACCCAGCTCCTGGGGGATGCGCTCCTGTGAGCCCTGACACAGCAGGACTATCAGGGGCTCTTTCAGTGCATACAGCAGCCCCCGCCCCCCGGCCTATGAGGCGTTTGTGGCGATGATGCACTGGGCCAAGAGCAGTGAGAACCCCTGCAACCCCCTGCTCCCTTCCCAATACCCCAGCATGTTCTGCATCCCCCACTCCTCAAATTCTCTTAGATCTCCCACCTCCTCTTATGAAGGCCCACATCCCACTGTAAGGCAGGCTTGGGGGGGGGGGAACTAATCTGCATGGGTCCTGTATTAGTATGAGCACAAAGAGCACAATTAGGCATTAGCATAGCAGGTACAGGGCTTAGTGGAGGGGTCTCAAATACGTGGCCCATGGGCCACATGCAGTCCCTAAAGCTATTTCCTGCGGCCTGCAAAGACACTATTGTTACTGATATTTGCAATATCATTGTATGAAAAGGTTTCAGTGGTGTGGCCCTCAGGCTAGCATACTACTCCTCATTTGGCCCAGTACTAGTCATCAGGTGGCCCTCAGGGTTATTTGAGTTTGAGACCCCTGCTATACACAGCTGGAAGCTTGCGCTGCACGCTCCTAGCCTAGGGACATCTGATCCAATATGCCAAGTGCTGCTAATCACACCACCACTGGCTTTCCTTTCTCATTTCACCAGCATGAAGTGCCTTTCCTTAGACCCTTCGCAACTGAACTTGGTAGGCCTTGTTTCCTTATGCTTGTTACGTACGCTAGTTCTTACACTCTTCAGGCATGTACCTTCGGGCCTCGTTGTGGTCAGTTCAAGGGATAATGTTCATCCCTTTTAATGGTTATCTACATAGGCGCAGCTGTCATGGCTAGCCTGGAACCCTTTGGCTTCCGGTGCCTCTCTTGTGAGTTCACACTGGAGGTCCCTATGGCCAATTATTTACCCTCTGGCCCTCATACCTTATGCCAGGGGTCTCAAACTCAAATCACCGCGAGGGCCACATGAGGATTAGTACATTAGCTTGAGGGCTGCACCACTGAAACCCTTCCATACAATGATATTGCAAATATCGGTAATGATTGTGTCATTGTGTGCCACGGGAAATAGCGTTAGGGGCTGCATGCAGTCCACAGGCCGTGTGTTTGAGGCCCCTGGTGTATAGTGTAAAAACCCAGAGGGTTATCAATGGAAAGGCACTTCAGACCACTAAGCACCTATGAGGCAGCTTGATGGCCTTAGGAGGTGCTATTGACTTTGGTGTCTATGAGTACCTTGGTACGCATAAAGCCTCCCGGAGAGGGCCGTCTTCTTGAGCCTTATATTCTTTTCAGGATTCTGACACCAGGAAGACTGCCTGGAGAACAGGGAGGATGGGAGAAAGGGAAGGCGAGGCAACAGAATGCAATGCCACCATTTGGCTACTTAGTCAAGATGACCAAAGGGCTTATAGAGTTAGAATTATCATGGTTGAGATCTTTCTGTGCCCAGGGGCACCGCCAGAAATGATATTGTCCCAACTACGCTGCACCTAAGTGTGTGCTGGAGATGAGAACTTGTTTGTTTCTGAATGATAGGGGATATTTTGTGGGGGGGGGGAGTAATACTACTCCCAGAGTGTCAACTGTGGTGTTGCAGGAGTACCCTGGATTTTACAGAAACCAACAAGGATGGGTTACCTCTATCAAGTGATCATATCCAGGCTGGCAACCTACATGGGGGACACAGACCTCTGGATTTCTGGGCACATCGGAAACCGGGTTTCTTCTCTTCTTTCTCTCTTTTTTTTTTTTTTAACCTGGGCTCCATCAAGTGAGGACAGGAAGCGCAATGGCCTTGGTAATTGCCTTCAGTGAGGGTGTCATGTGGAGATAACCCAATGGTTTTTGGCCTCAGGTCCCCCAAGGAAGGTGTAACAAGTTTGCCAGACACCTGCGTAGTAATGCCCCAGGCCGAGATATAAATGATTGTTGTAGTAAGGTGACCCAGGGTAAGTCATTTATGAACACCCCGGTAGGGGAACAGCCATGCACGGAACGCAGTATTGTGCATGGAGCTTGTCAGTGAGCTGACACCGTCGTTAGCTAGATACAGCATGGGAGGCCTAAGTTGGGTTCCATTCCACCACTGTTCACCTGCTTGGGGAAGAGACATTGTCTCCTCTCCCATGAGCTCTATGATCTGGCCGATTCCAGGTTGGGTATACACAAGTTGTTACTTCAGGGGTAGAAAGAGAGAGAGGGTTTCACCACTGCTTCCTTTGTAGGGTGGGCCCTGGATAAGGACTCCCAATCCGGGATGTCCTGATAGAAACGAGAGTGTCCCAAAGAAGGGGAAGGGGTTGTTGTTTACCATTGGCTTCCTTTTATTTCTTTTCACCCCCCACTGGGGGGGGGGGGATTAGGGCTGGCAAGGGTTGGACAGCTCTGCCTTGGCCTTCCCTGAGGCATAGAACCCTCTGTGGTTAAGAGTATGAATACTGTAATTCCATCTGGCATGTGGGGTGGTGGAGGCTTTCCCCTACTGTAGAGATGTCTGAGGACCCAACGGGGCCAACTTAACCAAGCGTACTGACCAGTATGTTAGAGAGGGGAGGTGTCCAAGGTGTCCCTCCCCATCCCAGAAACGAGAATAAATCCTACCTGATGTAGGACAGGCGGATAGGCAGGGTGGGTTCCACACGTCTGGATGGGCACATGTGTCTGTGCATACCGAGAGTATCTGCAGTTGTGGCTGGAGCTACTATGTGATGCACTCCTCGGCTTTGGCAAGGGTAGCCTTTGACGCTCACGAGAACAGGGATCGTCAGTTGAGAAGTACTGAAAGGGGGGGAGGGGGGCTTTCTTGTTCCCTTTCTCCAAGAAAAGCCCAAAGAGTAGCAACAGCTAGGAATCGTCTGGGTGCTGGGCTTCAGTGTGAATGTCTTGATGGCTGAGAGGGACTTGCATTACACGGCCAGTGTCTCTTCCGAGACTGGACGGCAGGGCCAAGGGCTGACTTGCCCCTGTTCACAATACTGACACAGGGCTGGCCCCAGTAAGCTCCCCATTCCCCCACTAAAGCAAGGGAGGAAGGGGCATCAGCTACCCTCTCCGATGGAAAACCGAAGTCATGGTCATGTCCCAGATGTTATGGGAATAAGGGTGGCAGTCAATTGGGATAGGCACCTTCCCTGCAGGTGAGGGAAGGGAGGAAGAGGCTCCAAAACACACCACAATTGAACTGAAGGTGTTGGGGAGGGGTTGAGTCCCTGCCCCAGGGTCTTCTGAAGAAAAAGAAAAAAGGGGGTTTTGCCGCCCTATATAGATTATGTTCGGGGAGGAAAGGCCCCAATGCCGGTTCTGTTCAACATTTTCATCAGTGATCTGGATGATGGAATAGACTGCACTCTCAGTAAGTTTGCAGATGACACCAAGCTGGGGGGAACAGTAGACACGTTGGAGGGCAAGGACAGGATTCAGGGAGACCTAGATAAATTGGAACAATGGGCCAATAAAAAATCTTATGAAGTTCAATAAGGACAAGTGTAAAATCCTGCATGTGGGACGGAAAAACCCCATGCACTGCTACAGGCTGGGAAACATTCAGCTAAGTAGCAGCAGTATAGAAAAGGACCTGGGGGTCATGGTGGATGGGAAGCTAGATATGAGTCAGCAGTGTGCTCTTGCTGTCAAAAAGGCCAATGGCATACTGGGCTGCATCAAAAGAAGTATTACCAGCAGATCAAGGGATGTGATCCTTCCCCTCTATTCTGCACTGGTGAGGCCACATCTAGAATACTGTGTTCAATTTTGGGCTCCCCACTACAAAAAGGACAGGAAGATGCTAGAGAGAGAGTCCAGTGGAGGGCAACCAAAATGATAAAAGGGCTGGAGCACAAGCCCTATGAGGAAAGACTGAAAGCATTAGGCTTATTTAGTCTGCAGAAGAGAAGATTGAGGGGGGATTTGATAGCAACCTTCAACTACTTGAAGGGATGCTCTAAGGAAGATGGAGCTCGACTGTTCTCGGTGGTAACAGAGGACAGAACAAGGAGCAATGGTCTCAAGTTGCAGTTAGGGAGGTCGAGGCTGGATATTAGAAAAAACTTTTTTACTAGGCGAGTGGTGAAGCATTGGAATGAGCTGCCAAGGGAGGTGGTGGAGTCTCCATCTTTGGAGGTGTTTAAGGCCCGGCTGGACAAAACCATGACTGGGATGGTTTAGTGGGAGTGGTCCTGCCTCTGGCAGGGGGTTGGACTAGATGACCTGTGAGGTCCCTTCCAACCCTAGGATTCTATGATTCTATGAATGGAAGGAGACCGAGGTATTTGACCTCTCCCCTAGGGTCCCGCACGGTACCCACCATGGTTAGGGTTTTGGGGGGAAACAAGATGTCACCTCCAAAAGGCAGGTCAAGGACCACCTGCTGCGCAGCAGGGGGCACCCTGACTTCCCTAAGCCAGGCCCCTCGGCGAATAGTCACAGCTGAGGCTGTGGTGTGGGCAGCTGTATCCATTGCATCTCGGGCTGAGAGGAGGAGGTCCTGAGAAATTATTCTTCCCTCCTCTAGGAATGCATCGTACTCCTCTTTGGCCTCTGGTGGGAGCAAATGTCTGAATTTTGCGACCAACTCCCACACGTCCGGCAAGTATCTGCTGGTTAGGGCCTGATTACTTGCAACCCGAAGTTGGAAGGCTCAGGAGGAGTAGACCTTACGCCCCAGAAGTTCCAGTTCCCCAGCTTCCCTAAGAAGCAGGGAGGGAGTCACTAGAAGGCTCACCCGGGTCTAGCACCATTTGTACCACATCCCTAGGGGGGACTGGGTGGGCGGTGAAGGAGGGGAAGTCCAATTCGGGAACCTTATACTTTAGGCTTGCTGTATCTGACATCGGGGTGGTAGAGCTGGGGTTCTGCCACCGGGAAGATGTTAGGTCCCAAAAACTTGGGTGGAGCGGGACCATCATTGGCTCCACTGAGGCAAAGGCTGGCCCGAACAGAGTGTCTGAGGGAGGGTCGGAGGGCTGAACCTCCACCCCTAAGTGGGCCATGGCACAGCACAACAAATCAAAGTGCGTCGATAGGTTGCCTGTATACGAGCCCAGTGCCAGGGACAGAGCGGTACTGGGTGTCCTCCGCGGAGGAGAAGGGGTTTCACGGGGGACCATTCTTGGGGGCGAAGCAGAAGGGTGACTGCACCGAGGTGAGGCATTGGGGGTCACTTAAACCCCTTGATGGACCTTCCTCTGGGCTTGAGGCAGGAGAAGGACTTCTCGATTCTAAGGGAGGTACCAGCGATGGCGAAGTGATATGTTGCTGTGGGGATGGCCCTACGGTACCGGGGGCCCAGTGGAGTGGAAGATGGAGGGCTTTGTGGTGAGGGAGAGCGGCGAAGCCCACGATGGACCCAGGCCTTGGATATAAAGGCCGGTTTGCCCCTTCTAACCAGTGCTGGGGAAGGTGGTGTGGGCAGCAAGAGGAGTGCCCAAGCGGCCTCCGCTGCCTCCGGAGTCATTGGTATCGGGAGCGACTTCAAATGGGCCCAAGGTAAGTCTTTACCCGGGGAGAGAGGGCTGCCTGGCTGAGACAGTTCCTGCCCCGTCAGTACCGGGCTATGCTGAGCCTGCGGTGCCGGAGGTGAATGCGGTCGGTGCTGGGGTGAGCCCTGCACCGACAGTACTGAGCTATGGCGGGCATGCTGTGCCGGAGGTGATAGTGATCGGTGCCGGGGCGAAACCTGTACTGGACTATGCCGGGGTTGCAGCACCGGGGGTGACCTCGAGCAGTGTGTAGGCACAGAGGTGCTGGCTCAGTGCCGAGGTAGTGAGGATGGTAGCAAGGTCATTCTTCGGCGGCCACCAGCAGCAAGGTGCCGTGCTGGCTCTGGTGCCAAGCTATGTCTCGGCGCCGGGCAGGAACCCAAAGCCTCGGGTGGAGAGTGCTGAGCCTGTTCAGAGGATAGGGCACAGCACCTTTGTTCCCTCTCCTTAATTGTCCGAGGTTTAAAGGACAAACATAGGGAACAGGCTGAGACCAGGTGGTCTTTGCCTAGGCACCGAAGAGAAGCTCCCAGCCAGACAATAAGTCGAAGACAAAGGGACAGGCGGCTTGTGATTTGCAAGGAGTGGATGTTCCAATTCCGACCCGCAAGGTGGAAGAAATGAAACTGAGGAGGGGGCGGGGAGGCGGCTGTATATATAGCCGCAGGTGACATGAGGGGCGGTGGCCACCTCCCCTCTTCTGACAGGCTAGGACAAGTTCTTTTTCCAACCAATCCAGTGCTCTGGCATGGAGACACTTATTACTGAATGCATCCGAGCAGCACTTGAAGAAGAACCTGAGTTATTTCAAACACTCCAGAGACCCACCGTAGGGAATCTGGCACTTGCTTCTCACCTTTCCAGCCCATCCATGGTACAGCCAGCAACCTGCAGCCCAGCCTCTTCCAGAGAGCTTCACACAACGAAAGCAGCTCCAGCCTGCCCCCCACTCAAAAACCCACTACCAACCTCTTCTCCCAGCTATTACACGGAGCCTGAAGTTACTTCTCCCCTCGCTACTGTTGCCCCACCTGGCCCAAACCACCCCACAATTCAGTGCCCTACCTGGCTCAAAACCAGCCTGAATGTCTATTGCCCCCACCTAGGCCCTCCTAGCCACCCCTCCAGCCCAGCACAAAACTATCCACCCCGCATTTTCCCCAAACCACCTGTTTTCTCCCATCCGCTTCTGCCCCAAAGCCACCCACTTCCCCACCCTATGGCCCACACCACGGCAGATGGGCAGCTACTGTCCCATCTGGGTCTCTCACTCACTCACCCCCCCAGTATTGCTCAGATTCTCACCCCAAATTGTCTCTCTGCCAGCCCCTTCCCCATTGCCCTGGCCCTTATTTGTTCTCTGGGGCACCATGCCAGGCCTGGGGCCCCCTGGGTGGCCTGCCACCCACCTCATCCCCTAGCTTCCCTTTCCCTCCCCAGAGCCCTGGTACCTTGTACTTAGAGGAATTCAAATTGCCCTCCTCTCTTTCCCTGGAACAGAGAAAGGAGTTACTCTGTGTCTCAGCAAGCAGGGATGGGTGGAGGGGTGGGGAGTGGGTGCTGAGCTGACAGCACATTCTGACACTTAGCAATTTGCATGCCCCCTGGGCAGCTTACACAATAAAAGACTTTAGAGTCATGGAGAAGTGCAAATCACTAAGTAAGATAAGTTCTTCCGGCGCTGCTGCTCGGATACATTCAGAAATAGGTGTGTCTGTGCCAGAGCGCCAGATTGGTTGGAACTTTTTGCCCTAACCTGTCAGAAGATGGCAGGTGGCCACTGCCTCCCACGCCACCCCGTGGCTATATATGTGGTCACAGCCTGGCCCCCTCCCCAGTTTCATTTCTTCCTCTTTAGTGTCAGTTGTGGAACTGCCCGCTCCTTGCTTTGCAAGCAGACTGTCCGTCATTGCTTTACGAGTCTCTCGCCCAGCTGGGAGAACCTATTTGTGGACTTAGTCCTGCCGAAGAAGCTCTCCTTTTCAGGGCCAGTACACCACCCTCCAATACTGTCCATCATGCCAGGGTTTAAGCCCTGTGCTGAGTGCAGCAAGGCCTTCCCACGGAACGATTCCCACAGGAAGTGCCTCCGGTGCCTGGGCAAAAGCCACAGGGTCACCACGTGCTCCATCTGCCTGTCCTTTAAACCAAGGACAATCAAGGACAGGGAGCAAAGGTGCCGTGTCCTGGCCTCCGAGCAGGCCTGGCACTCCTCCCCCAAGGCTTCGGGGTCTCCTGTGGCACCGCATGCCAGTTCAGCACCAGAGCCTGCCACCCAGCACCATGCTGAAAGGCAACACAGGACCAGCTCAGTACCGACCTCCGTACTGTGGCGCCGACATAGCCCCACCTCTTTGACATGGGGCTGCCCCTGGGACCGATCAGCCTCGGTACCAATCCCGATGACCCCAGAGGCAGTGGAGGCAGAGAGAGGTGCTCCTCCTGTTGCCTATACCCCCTTCTCCAGCTCCACCTAGAAGGGGGAAGCTGGCCTTCCTTTCGAAGGCCTGGGTGCTGCGCATACAGCACCATTCGCCTTCCCTGTCACCAGCCCCAGGCCCCCAAACACCAGAGCCCATTGTGAGTCCTGGTACCATGGAAAAAAAACAACAAGCAGTTGTGTGGCACTTTAAGACTAACAGATTTAAAATAAATCTGTTAGTCTTAAAGTGCCACACAACTGCTTGTTGTTTTTTTACTGGACTAGACTAACACGGCTATCCCTTTGGAAACTGGTACCATGGAGCCATCCCCGCAGCACCATATCACTCTGCTGGCCCCAGTGCCACCTGGAGAGGTTTTCCCCTATTCCAGCTTGGGGGAAGGGGCTTCAAGGGGCCCCAAGCTGCTTCGGTGCCGGCTCTTGGAGCCATCACCTTTTTGGTACCACCCCCAAGAAACAGCCCCCTCAAGAGGCCCTTCTAACTTCTTCGGCACTGGCCCACTTGGCACCAGTGAGAGCACTGAACCTGGTGCTGTGCTCTTATATGGATGACTTATTGGCACACCATGATCTTCTGCGTCATGTCTCAGCCCACATGGGCATGGAGGTTCAATAATCTGAAACACCCTCTGACACCTTATTCGGCCCAGTGGTCTCATCGGCGGAACCAGTTACATTTCCCCTCCACCCTAGGGTTTGAGACTTGGCCTCCTCCCGCTAGCAAAACCTGGGTTCCATCTCACCGGTTTCAGATACGGCAGGACTCAAGGACTCAAGAGTCCCAGAGCCAGAATTCCCCTCACTTACCCACCAGCCAGTCCCACCTCCTGCAGTGGTGGAGGCAGCCTTAGGGTCGGGACAGGCCTCCCACGATCCTCGCCCGACATCAAGGGACGCCAAGGAGCTTGAGTTATTAAGCCACAAAGTTTACTCCTCCTTGGCCTTCCAGTTGCAGGTCACAAACAATCAGGCCCTGACTAGCAGATACATGTTGGACATGTGGGAGTCAATACACAAATTTAGACATCTACCCCCACTAGAGGCAAGGGAAGAGTAGGATGCCTTCCTGCAGAAAGGTAAAATAGCTTCCCAGGACCTCCTCCCTTCAGCCAGGGATGCGGTGAATACAGTGGCCCACGCTAGGGCCTCGGCCGTAACCCTGTGTTGTGCAGCCTTGCTACAGGAAGCCAGAGTGCCCCCGGCCAAACAACAGGTGGCCCTCGACCTGCCTTTTGCAGGTGATGCCCTCTTCCCAGAGGAGACCTTGGCCGTTCTGGGTACTGCACACAACCCCAGGGGAGAACTGAAATATTTCAGCCTTCTCCAGGCAGGGCCTCTTCCACACCCTCCGGTCCCATGAGGCCTGACAGTAAGCTGCCCCACACCTTAACAGTTACTGGTGAGGACTCGGTCCTCACCACCACAACTTCCGTTTGAATTCCACTTGGGGGACCCTCCTGGCAAGGCCCCTCTACTGGGCAACTCCGGGAGAGCACTCGACCCGTTAGTCAGCAGTATTGGTTATAATAATCAATATCAGCATCAATCACCTTCTCCAAAGTGTGGCAGAGTGCCCACCGTTGTTGGGCTCTCCCTCTCAGAAATGACAGCTAGCCCTTCTCCATCTCTTCTTCCTGGTGAGAATGGGTGGTTCACAGGCAAGGCAGCCTCCTCCCCTTTGGGTAGGACTGGGGCATAACCCATACTCGCACCCCTTCATCTGATTCTAATGCCTTGGGAGGACTTGACCCTCTTACTACCCAAACCTCCTCCCCACTGTGGAGGGCAGAATAGAAGCCTGCTCTTTGAACCCATACAGGCACCCGATAGCCAGCGGTCCTGGCCCCAAAAAGGTTAGCACGCCTCTGTACATGACACACCACCAAGGAGAAAAGCCCCCCTTCCCCCTTTCCGCTTCCTTGGGCAGTGACTCTATTTCCCCTGGTGGGACACATACGGCGTTCATGGAACACACTCCCAACTTCGGAGAGTGTATCACCCACCTGACCAAGTGGAGCCTCCCCTCATGGGGTCATTTTTATACTGGGAGCTACACTTCCGCACACTTCCCTGTGAACGAGGCCCTATCGTTCTGCCTCCCCACACTGACGATCAGAGAATCTTCTATCAGGTCCTGTGTCTCTACCCACAGTATGAATGAATTCGCCGCCTTCTCCATCCTTCCCTTACCACCAGCAAGACTAGCTGGTGTTAATCATCACTCCCACCCAATTGACCCTCATTAGGGTTGTGGGCATGCGCTTCCAATGCAAAGCGCCCAAACCCTCCCTGACTCCATGGAGCAGGTAATTCGTTCCCACCCATCCGAGTGCCAGATGCAAATGCCGGGATTCGGCCATTAGACGTATGTGTTGGCCAACTCACTCATGGTCCTTGTGAGATATGAACCCTCCAGTACTCACTACTTCTGGCTGCTTCTCAGCTTAGGTGAAAGCTCTTGAAAGAGGTCATAAAAAACAGGGCCCCCACCCTGTTCTTATACCATCTTTTCAAAAAATATAGATGAAGGGGCGGGTAACCATGTGAACTGTGAACCTTTCCCCCTGGGAATCTCCCAACTTGGGCTGTCGATCACCACTACCCGGGATGTGCCCTCATGCCAGAGCCCCATACACGGAGTCTTGCCCCTCACAGAGGGGACCCAGGCCACTTTCCTTGCTCTGGCCCTAAGGTAACCATCCTTTTACATCCCAGTCGGGAAACTCTCAGGTCTCAGAGATCCAGAGTAGATAACCTGATAATAGTGATGAAACCATCTGGCTCTCTCCCTTCGCCATTCATTCGAAGGCAGGGAAACTCGTCCCTCTACCCCTTGATATGTTCATAGTCACCACTCGCTCCCTCTGTGACAGTTCGGAAACCACCCCACAGACGGATACTCCCCTGGGACCAATTTTCACCTCCCAGGGTTTCATCCAGCGGTGTCTCTCATGTAGCTCACCCCCCAGGTCATGGCCGTAGCACTGTGATTATCCCGGCCTAGCTACCAGAGACTCTCACTCAGGAGTCTCATTGATACAAGTCCTTCCTTCCCATTACGACCCAAGGCTCTCCTAGTCTTAGTAGGCATGTCTTAGAACAACATACTCCTGTCCTAAGCATTTGTGACAGGGTTTCACATTCAACAAAGCCCACCCTACATCCACCCTGAAATTCCTCTCAACGACCGGAATTTGGGATCTGGCTGATCCTTGATAGAGTTCACCTTCCCAGTAAGATCTAATACCATCATTAACATACTCATAGAGGACACTTCAGATATACCGTAAGTGTCTTAAAGAGGAGAAGGCCGGACGTACCCCATCAGGATGGCATACCCTTGCTCCGCTCCTTTTGGAGGAGCTTATCTCCACCCCCATACATCCCGACTCTCCCCCGAGGCCCTTCCTGAAGAGAGCCTCAATCATGATGTGCACCCCTGTGCAGCGTTAGCTAATCTCGGTCCCATTCCGGGATGGTCTTCCCCGATGGTGCGAGGCCCTGTAGGCCAAAGTGAGTGGTTCCACAGGCCACAGGTAATAGCATCCGGGCCTATTGTGCTCATGATCCCATCACCAAGCCATAAATTACCACATCCAACCCCTTGCCTTAGCATTCCTGCAACTGCCTTCCAGCTGCTGAATTTAAAAGAAGAAAGGGAAGTACGTAGGTAGCAGTAATGCCATTTCCTTGTTTCGTGCAAGGATATGGACTCTGACATCCCACCCAAGGGGTCTGTCATGGTGCCATTGGGAAGCTCACGAAGGCCTGATCACACCTTTCAGGCCCATAGAACATCCCACCTGTGTTTCTCTTATCTAGTACCATAGGATGGGCCAGGCATCTGGTCCCTGCACGCTGGTCCCGCTGCCTCACTTATGAGTGTGCCCTATGGGGTCATCGGCTGTTGCCGTCGATGTCCCGACCGTTTCTTTAAACTAGATCAAAGTAACTTCACTAGATTCCTCCCTCCAGCTCCTGGTAACCCACCTCTCCTGCTGGATAGCGAGTGTGCCAGATTCATGTACCTGATGCTCTCTGGCAGGGGTCATTACCACAGGGCCTGGGGGGCCGCAGCCCTCTCAAGCCCCCAGCCTCGCTCTATGACCTGCATGTGCCTTACAATACCAGACTGATGGAAAAACAGTCTAATTCTCCTACTCTGGTTTTCTGCAGTGCTGATAACCACCACTGCCAGCCTGGCAAATTTCAGGCCTCGGGAACTTCCCCATAGGAATTATGCCAACACATGTCGCTAAATCTGGTCTCCATGCGGTGTCTGCCAAAACCCTCTCAGGAAGAGCGATTAAAGACACATTCCTTGGCCATAGCCATGATGCTTTGGTACCTCTTATGCGGAAGATTACCTCGGGCCGTCATGCCATGCATACCAATCAGTGCTCGGGCAACCTGGGCCTACTTCTCTCCACTGGGTTATGTCCTACATCTCCAGGCTGCCCTTGCTGGGATGAAGGTCCTTAGGTCAATTTCTCAGACCCTTGAGGACCTGCTTGCTGGACAGTTACCCACATCAGAGTTATGCTGTGCTGAAGATGAAAGAGCCAACTCCACCCACCATCCATCAGCATGGCTAGCAGTCACCCATTTTTGAATGTATCTGAGCAGTGCTTGAAGAAGTGGGTTACTTACCAGTAACTGTCCTTCTTCACGATGGGCTGCTCGGATTCATTCAGAGCCCTCCCCCCATCCCCACATCTGGAGTTGGCGACTCTTAGGAACTGGGGAGGGGCCAGGCGGCGGCCACATATATAGTCATGGGGTGGTGCGGGGTGTGATGAAGTAAGAAAACCTCTTGGGGTATTGTGGTTCTTCTTTTTCCTGTTCTTGGGTGATGGTATTCTGGTGATGGGACACAGGGGTGTGATAACTATAGGTACCACTAGGGGGGAGAGGCTTTAGTTCGACCTTACCTGGACCCCCTGGGGGTGACAGGTTGTGGCCGGTTTAGACCAGGGGCAGGGCAGCTGGATAGAGAGGAAGACAAAGAGGAGAGAGAGGAGGAAGGAAGATGGAGGTCGGAGGGGCAGGACCGCCGGGGCTTGTCCTGGGGGTTTACTATCTGCCCTCCTAGGTGATCTGAGAGCCAACTGTCCTAGCTGCTGTGCAAGGTGGATTGCTAATAAACCCTCTGACTGCTATACTGGCTGAGTGTCACTGCTGATTGGGACTCCTGGGACCCTCGTGAAGGGAGGAACACCCCCCAAAGGGAGACCAGAGAGACCAAGGATCAGACTCTCTGGGCCTGGATTTGGGAAGCTGGCTACAGGTAGCGTGGAGACCCTGGTGAATGGGAGAAAGCTCCACCGTGGCAGAATCCTGGTGGGCTGTGAACAGAGGGGATCCAAGAGGCTTTTCTGGGTTCTCCGTGACACGGGGGGCAGTGGCTGCCTGCCCTGTTCTGACAGGCTAGGGCTAAAAGTTCAGACCAATCCGGCCCCACCATAGTTACAGCCCTGCCAGATGGCAACACCGGTGCACGGTGAGAGTGGCGAGTGGCAAGCTGGATGACAAGAGGGACGAAAGGGTGGAGCCAACAGACAGCGGGTGGAGCCGAGAAACAGTTCTAGAGTAAGCAGTGAGTGACAGGTAGATGGCGTCGGTGAAAGACACTCCCTACGTACCCTGGGGTGGGTTGGGAGCCTAGTTAGCACTGATTCTCCAGATCGGTGCCAGTTTTGCCATTAAGTTTGTATGTTCTGTCATGTGGTGTGGGATGTTGGGAACTTTGCTCTATACTAAGTTTCCTAGATTAGAGCTGATCTCTGTTATTTGGCCTTTTGAGTTTTCATTTTACTACTATTAAAAGTTCCATTTACTACACTCAGACTTGTGCTTGTGACTGGGGACGTTCTCGAGCAGCTTGCCTCTTTTGGAACACCAGACCAGGATTTCCTTCATTTTGGCATCTTGCTGCAATGTGCTCCTGGCCACATCAGTAGCAGAAAAATGGTCGTTGGCCTGCTGGGCTGGTATCTCTGCATGTGGTTTTCTGGACTGTGGCCACCGAAGCCTCTACGTGCCCATACGTCCCTGCCAACTGCTGGGAGCTTTGCAACTCAGCCATCTGCTCTGTTAGAGCTTTCACTTGTTGGGCCAAGTCCTCTTTACCATGGACCATCAGCACCCGTGGTTGTCTGCTAGACGCTGCCCTTGCAGACTTACAGTGACTCTCCCCATGATTGTGTGCAGCTTATCTTTGCTCTTCATTTTGGATCTCTTTAATTAGCTGGGAATAGTCTGGTGGGTTTTCCTGTCGTTCCCTCAGCCAAAGGTGAAGTAGAATAAGGTCCTGGTATTGGACTCCTCTCACTACCTGCGCCAACCTGGTCTGGTCCATTTTTTCAAAAGCTACTGCTCCACTTAAGACAGCTTTTTGCAATATCTTTTCCAGTCTTTGAACACAGTCGGACACTCTCTTGTCTTCCTGCTGTTGGGTACTGAGGAGTTTACAATAAATATCCTCAGCACTTTCACTTTTCCCAAAGGTATTGGTAAGGGCCTCGACAGTTCTTTACACTAACCCCAGGGTTAGCCAGCTTCAGGGTGTGGACCACATCTAGCGCTGGCCCCCGTAGACTTTCTATTAAGCATCTCCGGTTCTTAATATTAGGCATGGCCCACTCTTGTAGCATTTCCAAGGTGTGCTCCAACCATGCTTCAAATCCCTCCTCCTCAGGCATTGGACTGGAACTTTCAGAGAATAGTCCTAGTTTGCGAGTGGTGCTGGGGTTGTGGTGGGGCTGCATAGCCTTGTCCAAAGCCTTCTCTAGAACATTTTCCCACAGTTCTGATGCAGGGTCAGTCCCCTGGGTTGGAGTACCTGGACTAAGGCTCAATAGGTTTGGCACATCAGCCATAGTCTTTCCTTCCTTCTCTAGGAAAGCAGACATCTTTTTCAGTCTTGGCGGTTGTAGTCTTTGGGGACTTCCCTTCCACATTTAGTTTCATTCCTTTCTGTAAGTTCACTCATCTTCAAAGCTGTTGAACCCCGGGTTCGCGATGTGACTGGGATGGACCAGCGACACCCACCAATGAGACAGACACCAGTTCAAGTAAACAAAAAAAACTACTTTTATAGTGACACCTTAAACACCTTTAACCACTTAACAGTGTAAAACAAGGAGATCTATACAAAAACACTTGTAATCAACTAACAATATGAAGCAAAAATCTATATAGGACACTTATAACCAGCTAATAGCATAAAGCAAAATCTAAATGAACACTTATAACTAAATGACAATATAAAGCTAAAACCTATGCAAAGCACTTATAACCAAGTAACAGTGTGGAGCATGAGTCTATATAAAGCACCTGTAAAACACCTCCAGCCAAACAACAGGATAAAGTATGAGAGTCTATGCAAAACACTTACAACCTACCAAAGTACTTATAGTTAAATAACAGTATGGATTAATGACCTACAAGAGGGTGGCCATAATAAGTCAAGGACTTTTCTGGCCTTTTACTGCCTCAACATCGGTATAGGCACTGACCAGCCCACCTGACGCGTATTTACCAATGGCTGGAAGCCATTCCTCCTTGCTAGCCAAGAAGGGTGGGCGGCAGAATGAAAAAAATCAGATGAGAGAAAAATAAACCCCCACACTCCCCCCGCGTACACTGGGGAAGTTTGGGGCCAGCAGTTTAGAGCAGAAGCAGAGTAATGAACACTTATACAGTAAGAAGGATGCAAAATACAAATGACTAACAAAACACCTGGCAAATTAACAACACAAAACTATGCTAGACCTTAAACAACTATATCATAAAAAGATTATGCAGGATACAGAGAAAATAATAACAACTACACAAACTATACAAAACTCAGATGAAGAAGCTACAATCACAGACTATATATAAATGGTACCAAGTAGAATGATTAAGAGAAGGTAGGAGGCCTATATCGATTTATAATACCTGTCCCAGGACCGCAGTAGAACCCAAAGCGAGGAGGCAGACCAGCTGCAGCATCTCAGCACTTAATCGTTCGGCCGGCAATCCGTGTACACCCCAAAAAAAAGAGGGTCTCGGGGGTGGGTACTCCCTGTCTCAGTTGGGGGATCAGTCCGACCGGGTCGCGACATGCCCTTTAGCATCCGAGGGTGGGAGAACAACAAGCTAGCTGAGACAGGGGGTTTTAATAGAATTTTGCCCAGCCAGAGTAAAAATAGCCAATTAGGAGTGGGATCCTGGTCAGGACCAATGATAAAACTGGGACCCCAGACAATGACCCCTCCTTTGTGGTGACGGGGGTGCCGAGAAACTGTTCAGGGGGGATAGGAACTCACCCCCCTCCTTGTTGACACAAAGCTAGGGAGGAAGAAACTCACACAGGAGATTGAGAGCCATCAGGGGAGATTGATACTTAACACTCTTTCCCCTTGTGCTGGATGGCCCGGAGATGGAGGCCCATCAGGGAGCATAATCCAGGGGGCTACGTGTGGGGCGGGGTGGCCATCATGGCTGCCACCTGCGCTGACAAAAGCATCTGAGGAAGTGGGATCTTCTCCCATGAAAGCTCATGCAAAAAATAAATCTGTTAGTCTTAAAGTGCCACACAACTGCTTGTTGTTTTTTTACTGGACTAGACTAACATGGCTATCCCTTTTGAAATTCCCTTCCACAGTCACTATTTTCCAAAAGTTGCCCGCAATCTTTAACTCTAATGGCACCGACAGGGCTTCCACTGCCTGTTCCAACTCACAGACTGTGTTGTAGGTTCCCTTCTCCTCCTGGGATACCCACCCATGCAGCCTGCATTTGGCTATGTGTCTCTGTATGTTGGACTCAATGGAACCCTCATCAAATCTCTTAGGTATCCCTTGCACCAACAGGCACTTTTTAGGGTCAATATTCAACTCCTTACACCAATTTTCCAATAGCTGTGAAGCCATTATTCAAACTTGTCTAGCTCCAATCACAACAAAATAGAGCCCCACTTGAGGGGTCACTCAGGTGAGCTTGTGAGGGGTACTGACCCAGGATCTCAGGCAAACCCCCAAAATGTAACCCTTCTGCCACAGCAGGCTAGCAGGATAAGGGCCGGGCTCTGGGTCTAGGGGTTTCCCAATGACACACCACCACCAACTGACTCGAGCCCCCACCCAGAATTCAGGGAATCCTGCACTGTTCCCTGGGCACCCCAACGGGGTAAGGCTTCCTCACACACAAGCACGAGTCTGAGTGTAGTAAATGGAACTTTTAATAGCAGTAAAACAAAAATGCAAAAGGCCAAATAACAGAGATCAGCACTAATCTAGGAAACTTAGTATAGAGCAAAGTTCCCAACATCCCACACCGCATGACAGAACATACAAACTTAATGGCAAAACTAGCACTGATCTGGAGAATCAGCACTAACTAGGCTCCCAACACACCCTAGGGCAAGTAGAGAGTGTCTTTCATGCCAGCTGTCTGCGGACACCATGTACCTGTCACTCACTCACTCCATATTCTAGGACTGTTTCTTGGCTCCACCTACTGGTCACTGACTCTGCCCTCTGGTCCCTCACATCACCCAGCTCACCCCTGGCTGCTGTCACCATCCAATGGCACTACCTGTTGGTCCCTCATACTGCCCAGCTCACCATTAGCTACTCTCACCACTTCTACTTGCTGCTCACGGTTACTGCTTTTCACTTCAGAGAGAAAAAGACTCCCTGGTGAACTTAGTGATAGTCAGCCATCTTGGTCTTTAGCAGCTGTAAATTAGATACTTCCGTAATAAAGAGAAAACAAAACTACCACAACCATTAAAACACTACCCTTCCCCCCCCCCCTTTTTTTTTTTTTTTGGCAGGAAACAAGAGCTGAAACATGCAGTTGCCTTTCCTACAAGCATCTTTTTAGCTAAGGGCGATGTTTACCCCTTAACTAACCCAGACAAATTTGAAACAAACGGAGAGTAGCAGTTCACACAGGGACAGTATTTCATATTTCCCTTTAGTAGAATTACAGATATTGATAGATTTGTAAGTAGACTAACTCCAAATACAATTACCCACTGTGCTGTGCACCCCATATGCTAATCAGCTAATTGTGCTCTTTGTATCCATGCTAATACAGGACTGATGCAAATTAGTTGTCTCTCCTTTCAGAAGCTGTTAAGCACAGCTTCTAAGCCTGCCTTATAAATGTGATATTCTTCTGTTTTTACAGGGCCCTGGAATGCTTCCCCCTAAAAATCGGGTGTCCCAGCATACTTTAACCCTGTAAGTAAAAAGTCAGACAAAATCATGCATTTTTTAAATGCCTGCCTAATGGAGGCCGTAAAGGTAAAAAGGAAGACGTCCTCCTTCTACCTGACAAGTGCTAACCCTAGACAGGGGCCATGCCTGCCGCAAGGCACTGTGGGCAACTCTTTGCGAGCATCCCGCAAGCTCCTCTACTGCGATTGGGTTGTAGGTTGTCACGTGACCAGAGCCAGAGGGCACCAGACGTTGATGCGACTTGAAAATGGCTTCCGGGGCGGGGCCGCTCTAGCCTCGTTCTCTATGGCTGAACCTGAGCGACGCTAACTCACCTGCGAGGGGAGGGGGGGAGGCATCCCGGACTGAACTAAGGGGTCTCGTCTCGCCAAGAGAGGCTGTAGAAGACGCACCCCGTCTCTTGCCGAACCCTGGAATCGCTCCAAGAGAAATTGTTCCTTCCGAACGGGACTCACTCTGCCCCTGGGAAACCTGTCACCTCCCGCGACATCTCCCCAGGGCAGATTGGTACAGTCCGAGAAGGGGGGGGCGGGGCGAGCGCCCGGGGCTCTTAAAGGGGCAGGCGCGAGTTGCTGTTGCTGCCTGGTGTCCCTGTGCCGAGAGGTGAGGGGAGCAGGGGTGTGTCCTGGCCGGAGGGGGCGCGGGCCCCGCACCCCGGAAATGACGAAGGATGAGAACATCTTTCTCTTCGTCCCCAACCTCATTGGTGAGAGCCGCGTGCGGGGGGCTGGGCGCGCGGCTCCAGCCGCTGTTGCCCTGGGGACCGGAAGCGGGGGGTGTTGGGCTGCTCACTAACCTGGCCCACAGGTGTTATTGGCTGACCGCTGGAGTGTTAGGGAAATGCCTCGAGCCGGCGCCCCCAGGGAGGCAAAGGCCCAGGCCCTGTTCCCGGCCTCTGTCCTGGGGCTGGTAGCTTGAGCTGCCCCAGGAACCAGTGCCCAGCCTTCAGCACACCGCCCTGGCACCATCCGTCAGCCCCTGCCAAGGCCTTTACTAGACACGTGGCCTCCACTCTTCTCTGCATCTGCCTGGCTCCCCCCCAGTGTGGCTCCATCCAGGCTCCCAGTCCCTGTCCACCTCCCCTTTTGGTGTGGTGCATGGAAACCGTAGCTGTGGGCTGGCTGCCGGATGGCTTAGCTTGTCCCTGTCACCCTGCTGGGGTCCAGAGCATCCGTCAGACTATCCAATTGGTGTTTGCTTCAGCTAGCTGGCTCCTCGCTGTGAGGTGTCCTGACAGAGTCAGGGTGAACTCACTAGTAGTGTCAGATTGAAGTGGATGTGCTAACCCACGCTGAACCCCCTTGGTTGGCCCCCCAGTGCTCATAATCTGGTTTCAATTCCCAAGTGAAATAAGCAAAGCCAAACAAATCCTGAACAAAGCTGCCCACGCTGGGGTCTAATGTGAAATAACACGGCCCAGGGGAAGTGATGCCCCCTTCCTGATCCCTGTCAGACTATGCTTAGTGCATGTGGCAATATTGGGCCCCCTTCCATGGCTAAGGCAGGGGATCACAGTACTGTCTTCTCGTTGCTTTCTCTGTTTGTGTCACTGGGTGCCTCTTGTTATCACTCCTAAAGTTGGCAGCTGACCTAAATGTTGGGGGAGTGGGAAATAACATGAGAAAGTGGCCACTGATACAGGGTATGATGGTGGTCTCCCATGTTGCAACCTGAAAACTGGGAGCATTTTGTGATGTCATGGAGAGTATCTGCTGTAGACCTTTAGATGAGGAGGATGAGGGAGACGAGGTGTTCTTCTGACACTATGGACGGTGGAATTTCAGACTGGGCAGCCTCACCTCAGTGCCCAGAAAATCATGGAGCAAGCTTTTGTTAGTCTCCCACAATATTTTACTTAGCAGGTTCCAGAAGTTTGGGTTAGATGAATAGATAAGATGGATAGAAAGCTGGCTAGATCTTTACGCTCAATAGAATCAACAGTTCAATGTCTGGTTGGCAGCCAGTAAAAGGTAGAGGGCCCCGGCGGTTGATGCTGGGGCTGGTTTGTTCAACATCTTCACCAATTCTCTGGATGATAGGGTGTATTACAGCCTCAGCAAATTCACAGATGACTCTAAACTGGAAGAGAGAATTAGATCTGCTGGAGGGCTGGGATAGGATGTGGAGTTATCTAGACAAATTGGAGGACTGGGCTAAAAGAAATCTGATGAGGTTCAACAAGGACAAGTGCAGAACAGAAGAATCCCATACATTGCTACAAGCTAGGGACCAACTGAGTGGTCAGCAGTTCTGCAGAAAAGGACCTGGAGGTTACAGTGGCCAAGAAGCTGGATGTGAATCAACAATGTGCCTTTTGCCAAGAAGGCTAATGGCATACTGGGCTGCATTAGTAGGAGTGTTGTCAGCAGATGGAGGGAAGTGATTATTCTCCTCTATCTGATGATGGTGAAACCTCATTTGAAGTACTGTGTCCAGTTTTGGGATCCCCACTTCAGAAAAGATTTGGGCAAACAGAGTACAGTGCAGGGCAACAAAACTGATAAGGGGGGCAGGAACACCTGACTTATGAGGAGAGGCTGAGGGAGATGGGCTTGTTTAGTTTGCAGAAGAAAAGAATGAGGGAGATTTGACAGCAGCCTTTAACTGATGAATGGGATTCCAGGGAAGATGGAGCTAGGGTGTTCTCAATGTTGACAGATGCCAGAATAAGGAGCAATGGTCTCAAGTTGTAGTGGGGAAGGTCTAGGTTGGATTTCAGGAAAATCTTTCTCCCTAGGTAGGTGGTGAAGCACTGGAATGGGTTACCCAGGGAGTTGGGAGAATCTCCATCCTTGGAGGTTTTGAAGGTGTAGCTTGAGAGAGCCTCAGGTTGGATGATTTAATTGGGTTTGGCCTTGCTTTGACCAGGGGTGGGACTAGATACCTCCTGAGGTCAGAGTCTTCTGTGATTCTTCACTCTCCAGCTTGGGCTGTCCCTGGCAATGCTTTGCCAGTTGACCGCAACAGACCATTCCCACCACTGTTGTCACAGGGCACTGCACTCAGCCAGATCACATGGATATTAACCTGGGTTTGCATCTTGCTCTGCACACGGACAGGCATGTGCCCCCATGAGGTGCCTTCTTGGTGTTGGCCTGTGAATGGCTAGGCCCTGCTCTCCAACAGCTTGTACAACATGCACCAGAAGGTTTCTGTCACCAAAAGCCAGTGTTCCCTTGCTGTGGGGAAGACATGCAGAAGCTGTTGTCACTGATTTGGGGTTGCTGGATCCTCCACGACAAGACCCTGCTGGCTGGGAGAAACCACCCAGCAGCAAGTTTAATAACTTCAGGAAAATAGCTTTGGAAGTGATTGGAAGTAACATGTGGAAAGATATTGGAAGGGATGAAATGAACACGTGCTGACAAAGTTCTCCAAGTGAACAGGCTTTGACTCTGAAAACAAGCTCACGCTGACAACCAGTCCTCCATTCATGGGCATAGTTTTCTCTTCCAGGTGCTCCAGTGAGGGGAAAGAAGCTAAGGGACACCATCAAACTCTGCTCTTTATAGCCATTTGGAGCAACTGGGCTTGTGGCTATGGGGTCGTGCTCTGGTCAATCCAGCCCCCTTCCTGACGGGCAGCAAACCCTTCACTGGAATGGTCCAATGGTGGAGGGTGCATTGAGGGCACTATGGATGCTGGCCAGCCACTGGTGCTGCTGTTCGTGGCAGTTTTGTACCTTGCCACTTACTCCAGTAGCCAGTTGTCTAGTGTTTGATAACATCATGTGCTTGCAATCCCATGGGAGCTAAATGGTTTGCCGATCAAGACTTGAAATAACCTCACATCAGGCGCAGAATGGCTCCTTGCTGCACATCCTCAGTGCCAAGTGGGTTTGAGGGCATTGTTTTCACACACAGGGTGAACTGACTCATTTGGGAATTGACCCCAGGAGGTATCTGTTCCCATGCTCTGCTCCAAGCCTGACCCACCCAGACTAAATCATCCCAGCTGGTGCTTAAGCTGGGCGCAAGCAAACACTTATGAGGGAAGATTGAAAGAGCCGGGCTTGTTTAGTCTGGAAAAGAAGAGACTGAGAGGGGACATAACAGTTTTCAAGTAACTAAAAGGTTGTCAGAAGGAGGAGAGAAAAATTGTTCTCCTTAACTGCTGCTGATAGAACAAGAAGCAAGGGGCTTAAATTATGACAAGGGAGCTTTAGGTTGGACATTAGGAAAAATTCCTAACTGTCAGGTGACTAACAACTGAAATAAGTTGCCTAGGCAGGCTGTGGAATCTCCATCACTGCAAGTGTTTAAGAGCAGGTTAGACAAGCGTCTGTCAGGGACAGTTTAAGAGGGTACTTTTGTCCTGCCATGAGTGCAGGGGACAGGACTCAATGACCTCTCATGGTCCCTTCCAAATTCTCTGATTCTGTGAAGCACAATGGGCTTTAATACAGCTAAATCCTGCTGTGACTGCTGGGAGGGTTGGGCACACAGGTGGACACCAGCCTGGGGAGCCAGGACTCTGAGCAGGATGTGCACGTGTTTGGGGCCCACAATTCAAGCAGGATGTTGATCAGGTCACTGGGGAGACAGTGGGCAGCGAAGGTCCCTTCTGCCTGGGGCGTCTCTGAATCTTGTGTCCTACTTGAAAGCAGTTTGGGGCAAGGGAAGACACTTTTGGCTGGTTTGCACAGCATCAAGCAGGGATGAAGGAGGTGTAATATACAAGGGAGCTGTGGGTTGGGACTGAGGAGCATTGTTTCTCATTGGCCCCTGCAGGCTATGCCCGGATCCTTCTCCTCTTCGTTAGCTTTTACTTCATGCCAAGTGACCCTGGCCCAGCTGCTATCTCCTACCTGCTCAGTGGCCTCCTGGATGCATTTGATGGCTATGCAGCCCGTGCCCTTGACCAAGGTAGGTCCTTCGCACCTGTAGATGGGTAGAGCTCAGTCTGTGTGGACAGGGGTCCATCTCTCACATCTTCCCCGTGGCTGCAGGGACCCGGTTTGGCGCCATGCTGGACATGCTGACTGATCGCTGTGCTACCATGTGCCTACTGGTGAACTTGGCCCTGCTGGACCCACCCCACACCCTCCTCTACCAGCTCAGCATGAGCCTGGACATTGCCAGCCACTGGCTGCACCTGCACAGGTGGGTGGGCCCAGGGTTCTCTGGTGGTGGAGCTTGAGGGCATGTGATTCCCTGGGGTGAGGGACAGGACTTGGCCCACTGTTCCCTGAAGGCACCTGGAGGAGAGTGGCCAGCCCTGGTAGCTGGGTGGCTTTGGCTCCTGATCCCACCCCCTGCTCCTGCTGATGTTTGTGTTTCCCCCCAGCTCTGTGGTTAGAGGCAGCAAGAGCCACAAGAGCATCGACCTGACAGGAAACCCAGTGCTGAAGGTTTATTACACCTCACGGGTGAGTGACACCGTGTCTTCCCACTACCCTGACCCCCACTCCTGTAGGTGTATCATACCACCCGCTTCATGCCCTCCACCAGTTGCACTCGTGTCTTTTTCCCATGTTTTGTATTGTGGAGGGGGTGGCAGTTGGGGGGTGGAGGCTGCTTCCCTTTCCCACAATACTTTGCCAACTTGCCCAGCATCTTAAATCATCCTCCAGAGCTCTTCTGCCCACACTTGACCTCCATGGCTCTGGCAGATAAATCCTGTGGAAGGGAGTTCCAAAGGCTGCACTGACTCTGCTTTCTCCCTTCCCCCCCCCCAGCCTGTTCTCTTCCTTCTGTGTGCGGGCAATGAGCTCTTCTACTGCATGCTCTACCTTCTGCACTTCACTGAGGGACCCACAGGTGGGTGGCTGGAACGCTGTGGACTGGGATGAAGGGCAGTGGCAGAGCTAGGGGGTGGCAGGGGCCCAGACTGAGCTAGCTTAGCAGGGCTGTGGTTTGGAAGTGAAGGGCACCAGCAGGGCTGGGACTGGTCTAGCAGGGGGCTGTGGGTCAGGAGCAGGGGGAACTGGTAGCACAAAACTTTTGCTGTGAGTTGAGGACACATCAGTTGGAAGGGATGGAGGAGGAAAAGCACCTGAGGGTACTGGCTGGCCACAGGATGACTATGAGGTGACTGTGGGGAAAAAGCTAATGTCCTAGGATGTATCAGAAGAGGTATTTCCAGTAGAAATAGGGAGGTGTTAACTGGTGCTGGTGAGAGCACATCTGGAATATTGTGTGTAGTTCTGGTCCCCCATGTTTAAAAAAGATTAATTCAAACTGGAAGAGGTGCAGAGAAGAGCAACTAGGATGGTCCATGGAGTCGAAAACCTACCTTATGAAAGGAGACTCAAAGAACTTCACTTGTTTAGCTTAACCAAAAGACGCCTGAGGGGCAATATGATTGCTCTCTATAAATACATCAGAGGGATAAATACCAGGGTATGAGAGGAATTATTTTAATTCATCACCAATATGGATAAAAACTGTCCATCTGGAAGTTTAGAATTGAAATTAGGCACAGGTTTCTAACCAGAGGAGTAAAGTTCTGAAATAGTCTTTTGAGGGGAGCTGTGGGGGTAAAAAGAACTAGCTGACTTCAAAACTGAGCTTGTTAAATTTATGGAGGGGGATCAGATGATGCAGCGTAGTTTGGTGATTGATTGATCTTTGACTCCTGGTGGTGTACATGCCAGTGACCTGAGAAGGGATGTTTGATGGGGACGGTTTTGAGTTACTACGGAGAATTTTCTTGGGTGACTGGCTGGTGAGTCTTGCCCACATGCTCAGGGTTTAACTGATTGCTGTATTTGGGGTTGGGAAGGGCAGATTTGCCAGGGGCCTGTGGGTTTTTCACCTTTCTCTGTAGTGTGGGGCAAGGCTCACTTGCTGGTGGATTCTCTGTACCTTGAGTGTTTAAACCATGATGTGAGGACTTTAATAACTCAGTCATAGGTTAGTGGTTCATTGCAGGAGTGGGTGGGAGAGGTTCTGTGGCCTGCATTATGCAGGAGGTCAGACTAGATGGTCATGCTGGTGTCCATGAACAAGGATGGAGGCCAGGAACAGTCTGGCAGAACAGGAGTAAGGGGACTGGCAGATCTGGGGGGAGGGTTGGAGTGAGGGGCACATCCTAGGCTGTGTGGGTCACTATCTGCCCTCCCTTTGCAGTGTTCCCTGGACAACTGGGTCTCTTCCGTGTCATCCTTTGGGTCTCAGCCCCTCTGGCCGCCTTCAAGACCTTGATCAGCCTCGTGCACCTTGTCTCCGCTGCCTGTAACATGGCAGCCCTGGATGTGGCAGAGCGGGCCAAGAAGAAGTAACAGCAGGGGCAACGGGGAGGTGGCAGATGTCCCTTCCCCAGTGGGACCAGCCCACTCCATAGGGTGGGGGCTCACCCCCCCCCCGGGCTAAGAACCCACCGATCACCTGGGTGGGTGGCTGCTTTTGGCACTTGTATTGTGTGTTTCTCACAGTGCTTTGCGGCCCCCTTCCCCACATGCTTTGGGCCCCCTGCCATGAGTGCTGGGAGAAGGGGTTAACTAAGGGGGGCATTTAGCCCCTAGTCTTGTTTCCTACAATACTCTGCAGCAGGGCCTGCACCTTGAAAATGGGAGGGTGAGGGAAGTCTCTTCTGCCAGCATTTCCCCACAATGCATTTGGCTCCTGACTATCCTGGCCTCTATATTCCCACTCCCTTGTTCCCTTGATTTCCCATCCATGATGCTGTGGGTTCTCCTGGAGCTGGTGCCCTTCATGGCTAACACCTTGTTTTCCAGCATGCCTTGTGCTCAGTGAACAGCTGCAGCTGGGTTGAGAGCACATCTAGGGCTCCCCTTCCCTTTCCCATCATGCTTGAGGTTTAGGTCACCATGTTCCCATCATGCTATGCACGAGGGGCACTCATTCTGTTGGGAGGGTCTTTTTTCCAGATCTTTTCCAGATTTCCCTTGGCTCCCTTTCCTTCCCAGGGTGCTTTGCAGCCCTGTCTCCTGCTTTCCCCACCACCGCCACCATCCATAGTGCTACCTTTTGGTGGGGCGGGGGGAGGCCTGATGATGTGTGTATTTGTCTGGGTGTGTGTGGGTCAGGGCTCCATTTGTCTGCTCTGTCTGAGGGCTTAATGGGCCCTAGGGCTTCAGGTGGGGAGGAGCCCTCCTAAAATAAAGAGCAGTTTGGTGTTATGCTCCGTCTCACTTCAGCTGGGGGGGAATGCAGCCCTCACCTGGTGCAGGCGTTGTGGGGACCCCTCATTTTGGGTGGAGATATGACCCTGCTTTGGTAGTGGGGCTGCAACTATAGGGATGCCTGTGTGGGGTGGGATTGTGCTCCTTTCGGGGGGGTTCTGTCAAGAGACCCCTAGCTGTGGGCCTAGCCCACAGGTTGCAGCTAGCGGGGGGGGAAGGGGGAGGGCTTTCTGAGGAGGGAGAGCATCCTGCATACAGACACATGGACCCAGTCTCATGCACCAGACTTTATTGACTTTTCATGCACCAGAGTTGCTACAAAACAGGTTGGGGGTGTGGGGGTCACTTGGCCCCATGGGTTCAAGCCCCATGGAGGGGTATTAAAACCCACCCACTTCCCACAGCATGCTTCAATGGGGTCATGTGCTGCAAAGTCCTCAGCTCCATCATACTGTGCCCCATGCCTCATTTTATACTGATCCAGGGCCCTGATCCTACCAGATACTGACACCTGCCCCAGGGGCTGGCCAATGTGCAACCCTCTCCCCCCCCCCCCCCCCCAGCAGTAGCATCTATAAAAACCATGCATGTATAATACTGGCCTGGCCACATCAAAACACAAACCCCAGCTTCTCCCTCCCCCCCCATGTTCAGTTTCCTCCCAGTCACCCACCTACCCCCTAGTTCCCCTGTGGAGAGGGTGCAAAGATGGGACCTATAACAAGGGGCTGGATGAGGGGCACCCCTCAAGCCCCATTTGGGTAGGTCTATAACAGTCTGAAGTCACAGGGGGTTGGGATGAGGCCAGTCCCTCTCCCCCATCAGTCCCATAGTGCCAAAGGTATTGGGGGTGGCAGCACCTCTCCCCCCCTTTGGGCCCCTCTCACTCTGTGCTTCCTCCAGTCTGGTGCCTGTTCTAACACAGCCCACCACCTGGGCTGTAAATGGGTCTGATCCTGGGCCATGTCACATACACACATGTGCACCCCACCGTAGGTTGGGTTCCCACACCATAAGCCAGATGGTGATGCTGTGGCACTGTAAATAGGCTCAGCTGAAGAAGGGGGGACCCAAGGCCACATGCCCTTTGCCTGTCATCATCCCCCCCATAATCCAATTGTTGGTCACATCCTGTTGTTGGCACCTCCAGCCCAGCTCTGCAAAGTGGGGAGCTGAGTGGAGTAAGAGATCTCCGTTGGCTCTGGGTCCTTTGTGGGGGGCTCAGGCTGGGCTGTAAACATGCCCCCAGCCAAGTGCCCCTGCTGCTGCTGCTTCTCTTGTAAACATGGAAATCGAGTTTTATTCCCTGTGGAAGGGATGAGATTGGGGGGGGAGGGAGGGGGCATGGGTAGGCTAGAAAGAAGGATGAACGGATGGCAGGATGGGTAGCTGGCTGGATGGCAGACAGCTAGACAGGCAGCAGGGTGGATGGGTAGCTGGATGGACGGCAGGATGGAGGGCTAGATAGACGGCTGGCAGGACGAATGGATGGAAAGACAGATGGCAGGACAGCTGTGTGCAGATGGACAGCTGGGGGGGGGGAGGGCTGCCTCTGTTCCAGTCTTCTCTGGCACCATCACCAAGGTGGGGGGGATGGGATGCTACCCCCCCCCATGAGCTGTGGCAGCCTCCCCCTCCCTCCCCATGGTTGGATGTTTGGTCCCCATTAGGGTGCAGCCAGGAGTCATCACTGAAACACTAGGGCGGGATGAGGGGTATCGGGTGGGGGGGCAGCATGGGGAGGGAGAGAGAAGGTCAGTTAGTGCAGGGCTCAGGGTCCCAGGGGTAGGTTTTGTGGGGCAGGGGGGTTGTGTGGCTCATGGAGGGGGCTGAGGGCCCAGGGGGTCGTGTGGCGAGGGCTATCGGGGAGGGCCATGCAGGATACAGAGAGGGCACAGAGGAGTTGTGTGGGGGTCTGGGGGATAGTGAGGTCCATCGGGGTCCTGAAGGATTTCAGGCTCTCCAGGGGTCATGCAGGATGTTTTGGGGTGTTGTGAGGGTATTGAGGGGTGTTTTGAGGCCCTGACATGGTTTTGGGTCTTGTGGAGTGTTTTGAAGTCCGGAGGGGGGGGCATAGCAGGGCTCCATGGAGTTGTGTGAGGCCTGTCACAGACAGGGATGTCATTCAGGGCATTTTGAGGTCCCAGAGGATCTTGACAGGCCTTTTAGGGTCCCACTGGTGTAGCTGGGTCTAAGCATGTGGGGGCACTTTGGGAGTCAGGGGGAGTAGTGGGGTGCCAGGGGATCATACGGGTCATTTCAGGGTCCAAGTGAATTCATGAGGTATATCTGGGTTTGAGGATCATTTGGGGCCCAGAGGGCCATGTGGGACAAACCAGGGTTCTGGAGGGTTGTGTGGGGTGACTCAGGGGTCCAGGGAGGACTCATGCAGGAAATATTTGGGTCTTAGGGGGGGCATGTCAGAGTGCTGGGAATCTGTGCAGGCATTTTAGGATCCTAGTGGGCTCGTGTAGTAAATCAGGGTCCCAGGGGATTTGTGGGGCATATCGGTGTCCTGGGGAGGCCAGACAGGACTTGCTGGGGTCTTGGGGGATCATGCAGAGCATGTATGGGTCCCAGGGGGTGTATCAGGGTTTTGGAGCGTCACATAGGGTTAACTGGAATCCCAGGGGGTTGTTTGGGGTCTTGTGGTGTATCCAAGCCCTGGGGTTGAACATTTGTGCTGTACAGGGGGGCAAGTGGAGCTCAGAGTCCCAACCCTCTCCCCCAACTCACAGCCGAAGTTGATGGCGAGCGAGAGGACGATGATGACGACACCACCCAGCAGTGCCACGATGCTCAGTAGTTTGGCCACCCGGCCCAGCCGCCGCGCCCCATCCACATCACCCTGCTGCAGGCTGTTCCGTGACTGCAGGGAGAGATGGGGTTAGCATGGGATCCCAGCCCCACTGCCTCCCAAGAATCGCCCTCTCCATGTCAGTGTGGGGCAGGGATATGTGGGCCTTGAAATACTGGGACACAGGGAAGGTTCGAGCATACACAGGAACGACAGGAAGTGGGGTGGGTTTGGGTGCAGTGGCAGGGGGTATGGGGCATTTATGGGAACTGGTGAAGGCAGTGAGGATATTGGGGAGTCACTTGGGGCACAGCAGGGGCTAGTGGTTCACCATTGATGGTTGTGAGCCTGTTGGCCAGTTAGCTGGGATTACTGGGACTAAGTATAGAATTTAGGGGGCACAGGGAGTACCTGGATGCAGTGGGGGCTACTGGGATGCAATGGAGTGCGGGCGCACAGAGGGCACCAGGACACAAGTAGGATTCTGGGGCACAGTGGTGGGGGTAGTGAGGTCCAAGGGAGAATACAGGGGTATCAGGGATGACTCTTACCATGACAGAGTACACGAAGGCCACGATGTTGATGGGCCAGATGGGGCAGAAGCAGGACAGTGCAGCCAGAAGGATAAAATCCCGGGGCTTCTCCGCGTCCAGGCCCCCCTCGCCCCCTGATGGTTGGCGGGTCAAGCTGGGACGTGGGGACCCTGCCCCTGCCAGGTGCACACGGGACCCTGCCAGGCTGCCACCTGCCCGACTGCCCCCTGCCCGTGGCCCCCCATTAGCACTTGCCTTGCCCCCCAAGTCACCCAGTGAGGCAGATTTGGAGCGAGTAGGGGTCTTGGGGTGGTGGGAGGACTTGGGGGGCCCTGGGGCAGGGGGGGATATGCTGGGGCCACCCGCCAGCCCCACAGCCTCGCCATTTTCCTGGGGGGCCCCCTCTGGCAGCCCCTCATCTTCCACTGTGACGGTCACTGCTGGGGATGGGGGGGCATCTGGGGCTGAGGAGGGGCTAGAGGGGGGTTGTGACACCGGCTCTGCTGGCCCCGGGGGGGTAGTCTCTTCCTGCTGCTCTGTTTCGTCCGACATTGGGGCGGCCCTGTGGGGATAGCGGGGGTTGAGACACAGCCTCGACTACCCCCCCCAGACAGAGCCCCCGACCCTGCTCCCACCCCTCACCCCACGTCCCACAACCAGCCTCCCCCTCAAGCCTTGCCATGCCCCACAGCCCCCCACATCCCTCACCGCCCCACTCCTCGGCTACCCAGCCTCCAGCCTCGCCGCCCCACCCATCTCCCCACGGCCCCACGCCCACTCCCGAGCCTTTCCACCCCACCGCCCCACGCCCGGCCGGTGGTCGCTCCCTACCTGTCCCGCTCCCCGAGCGCGGCGCTGCGGCTACCCCGGGCCTGGCCGGGCGCGGCTGGAGCAGGCGCGGGGAAGGCGGCGGCGGAGGTACGAGGCTGGATGCAACAGCCCGGCCCCCCCCTTTGTCTGGGGCTGCGGCGGCCCCCCGCCCCCGATTCCCGCCCCGTCACACGCAGCCCCGGGCGGCTCGGGGCCCCGGGCCGTCGGATCAAGCGCAGCGGGTCCGGAGCGGCGCCGCGACTGGCGGCGGAGCCGTGGCCGGGGCGTTTCTCGCAGCTGGTGCCGTGGGCGGCCGGAGCCCCGGCCCGCCGGGACACCCCTCACGCCCGCCCCGACCCCCGGCTCGGTGGCTCTGGGCAGACCCGGGGGGAGGGATTCCCGGCCCCAGGGGAGCAGGGCGGGAGGAGGCACAGACCCCCACCACCCCCCTTCCACTGCTTTGCAGACCCTCCAATAAACAAACAGCCGCAAGGTGCAGGTTTTTCACTGTTTTTACTAAAATTTTTGCTGTTGAGACAGGGGCAGGAAGTAGGGCCTGGGAGAGGGCAGTGGGGGGCTCCCGAAGCAGGGAGTGAGGTAGGGGGAGCAGGGCCTCGTCTCTGCCGCTCATTACATGTGGCATTAGAAGAAAAACTCCAGGCTGGGCTTGTTTATTTGTCCTTCTCGTTGCCATTTTCATAGATACAAAAGAGGGTGTGGTGGGGCACGGGAATCCCCCTCAGTTGGGGGCCATGCAGGGGACAGGGGGCTGCACGGCTGGCAGCGGGGACTGAGTCAACGCAAGACGCAACTGGACTGAGACACAAACACGAGAACCACCCCCCCACACACAATCATAAAATCCCTCAGCAAAGGTGTGGGAGGTGGATAGATGGGGGGCCCAGGGCTCCTGGGGAGGTGCCACCACAGACAGGGAAACTGAGGGGACCCCAGGCCAGGGGGGAAGCAGGGGAGTCCAGGGGGAAACAGGTGGGGGTTACAGCCCAGACAAGGGAGTGCAAGGAAAGATGTGGGGCACAGGCAAAAAGAAGCCAGGCAAAAGGAAGCTGACACCCCACAGCCTCCCCACCAGTCCAGCTCCCTTTTCTGAATCTGGCTAGGGGAGCCAGACTAGAGGGTGGCAGCCAGGGGGGCCCCATCACTAAAGATCAAATAAGATTTATTGGTGGGCACGCAAGGCGGTTAGAAGTGATGGGGGGGCTTTGCCCCATCCAGGGGAAAGAGGGAGAAATGTGAGGGGCAGGGTGGTATGCCTGCCTGATAAAGGGAAAGTGGGGGACCCCCAGCTGTCCAGGGGGAGGGGAAGTGTGGGGACCCCGATTTGTCCAGCCTTGCATCCTCCCCACCCCTTTGCCAAGCATGAGGAAAGGACCCAAATTCAATCCTCTCTGGACACAGGTTCTGGTTCCGGTGGCACCGTGGGGAGCTCCAGCTGCCAGGTTGTGGGGGAATGACACTGGGGGGGGCGGGTTGGCTCCTGTCCCGCCACATATCACCAAGGCTGCGTGGGGAGTGGCTGGCTCACCACCGGGGCCCCCTCCATGGGCAGGACAGTGACAGCCGACGTGGGCGGGGCTGCTGCTGCCGCTGCCGCCGCTGCCAGAGGGCACAGCTCACCTGTACCTGTGGGGGGGAGACAGAGATCAGAGTCAGGGGTACCTTCCATAATGGCCCCCCCACCCCCACAACCTCTTATCTCTGAACCCTTCTGCCTCCTGCCTGGCTGGCACCACTGTGCCCGCAGACAGCTGCTCCACTCAGACACACACACACATACACACACGACTAACACCGTCTCCACAGACCTCGGGCGTAGGGCCCAGATGCAGCCGCCCCTGAACTCCTGGACTCCCTCTCGACCTGGGGTGCAGGCCCCAGCTGCGCCCACTCCTGAGTTCCCCACACACCTCAATTGCAGGGCCCAGATGCAGCCGCCCTGGACTCTGGGGTTCCCTATAGACCTCAGGTGCAGATGTTGATGCAGCCGCTCCAGGACTCCTGGGTTCCCTACAGACCTTGGATACAGTGACGCAGCTGCCCTGAACTCTTGGGTCCCCTATAGACCTTATGTGCAGAGCCCAGATGCTGACACTCCTGGGTTCCCAATAGATTCTTGGGTGCAGATGCAGATGCAGCTGCCCCAAACTCCTGGGTCCCCCTCCCCAAGTAGGTGTGCAGCTTGCCTGTCCCTGGTGATTCACCGCAGCGGTTGGGCCTCAGTGGGCGCAGCCCCGGCCCCGGCCCCCTCTCCGGTTCCGGCCCCGGCCCCAGCGTGCGTCTGCAGGTGCCCGTTGAGCTGTGCTGGGGTCTTACAGTGCACGCCGCACAGCTTGCACAGGAAGCGCTCGACCCGCGGGGCCGACAGTCCGTGGTCCTTGACCGCGTGCACCCTGAGGTAGGCTGCTGTGGTGAACCCTACGGGGGGGCGAGAAGGACAAACCACCAGGTCAGCGTCTGCCACACGACCCCGGGGCCTGTTATACTCTGCCGCTGCGGCACCCTGCCCCTGAGGCGGCTGCATCTCAGCACCAGAGGAGGGGTCCCACTATAAACAGCCGCTGCACCTCACCCCAGAGGCGGCTGCATCTCAGCACCAGATGAGAGGTCCCTTCATAAGCAGCCTCCACGCTCCACCCCAGAGGCGGCTGCATCTCAGAACCAGGTGACAAAACCTGAGAAGCGCAAGCTTGTTAATGTACGTGCGTGACAACCACAGCCCACCCAGCCCCAGGCCCCAAAGCACCACCTGCTCAGCTACCATTGCTGAGCCCAGCTTGTGCCCAACGGCATCAGTCATCCGGGTGGCAGGATCCACAATGATGGCAGAGAGCAGAGCCTTTGGCCCATGAGATAAACAGGCTGAGTCACAGGGGGCAGGGAATTTCCCTGGTGGGGGCCCCTGGTGACTCTACCCCGCCTGGTGCCCTGGGGAGATGGGGCCTGCCCTAGGCTGGGCACTTCACATGCCTGGAGCCCTGGCAAGATGAGGCACACCCCACGCTGGGCACTTTGTATGCCGTAGGGTTCCACTGGGCTGTTTGGCAGCACTTAGGGTGGTGGAAGAGAGGCACTGAGGGGGTCGGATGGGATCTGGCTTGGTCTGGGGACACCTGGTCAGTCTCTCTCTCTCTCTCTCTCTCACACACACACACACACACACACACACACGGTCAAACTCATGGCTGCACCCCCAGCACTGGCCCCTGCACCCACCCCCATACCTTTGTTGCACAGCTCACACACGTGGTTGGCCCCCTGCCTGTGCACCTTCATGTGGTCCGTGATGTAGGCAGCACTCAGCATCTTGCCACACACGTGGCATGGCACCTTCTCCTCGTGGCGCACTGTGTGTGCCCGCAGTCGGTCCTTCGTGGCAAAGGCTGCCTCACATGTCTACCAGGAATTGGAGGGTTAGGGGTGAGCTGAGAGGCTGCCCTCCTGGACATTGGCTTGTCTCCCCAGCCATCAGTCTCTCTAAGTACTGCACGGACACTAGGAGAGTTAGCCCAGATGCCAGGCTCCCAACCCAGTGTCCCTGGGAGTACCATGGGGCTCCTAGGGCCACTGCCTCAGATACCAAGGTCCCATCCCCATCTCCGTGGGAGCACAGCGGAGCCCCTAGTGGGGCTGTCTCTGATACCTGGATCCCACCGACTGGAGTAATCTCCAGGGGAATGTGGTGGGGGGAGCCCTGCCAGGCCCTGCATGGGGGGCGCTAGTAGGATGAAGGGGGTTGCCAAGGGGCGGGTACCTCACATTTGAAGGGTCTCTCTGTAGAGTGCACCTGGCGCACGTGGCTGTTGAGATGGTCCGGCCTGCAGGGGAAGTAAATGCAGGTTATGGCTCAGTCCGCACAAGCCTGGCTGAGGAGGGGTTCTCTGTCCACTCCCCCTGTGATGCCCCAACCCTACTCCTGGCCCCTCACAGTGGTCGTACCGGGAGAAGCTCTTGCCGCAGTGGTTGCAGATGTAAGGCTTGTGGACGGCGCCATCGTGCGAGCGCACATGGTAGCTCATGCGGTCCTTGCGCTTGAAACGCTGCTGGCAGACGGGGCACTGGTAGGGCTTCTCGTCCGAGTGCGACAGCTTGTGCCTGTTGAGGTGATAGACGTCGCGGAAGGCCTTGCCACACATCTCACAGGCGTGGTTCTTCCGGATCCGCTTGCCAGAGGCCGTGGTGGTCACCAGCCCTGCTGCCCCGCCCCCCTCTGGAGTTGCTGCCCCGCCCCCGCCCGCACCCAAGGCCGACACACTCAGCAGGCTGAGGGGCACCATGGTGGGCATCTTCATGGTGGCAGGGCTGGCGCGGGCAGCCTTGGCGCCTGTGTGGATGGCCTCATGGCGCCGCAGGTTGTAGCCGTTCTTGAACTCCTTGGCGCACAATGAGCAGATGTAGGGCCCCTTACTCTTCAACTTCTTCTGGGCCTCGCTGGGTGGGGCTGGGGCAGGTGGCTGGGCCGGTGGAGCCTGGGGGGCGGCCTGCGGGGCTGGGGCCACCTGTCCTCCACCCCCTTCAGGCCCTGGCTGCTGCTGTTTCAGGGCTGCTGTGTCCACCGTGGAGGCGGCTGGAGCTGAGGCCGTGGCCGCCGCCACCACTGCCGCGGCTGCTGCTGTCTCCTGGGCGGCCGCCAGCACCGGGAGCAGATCAACCTGCAGGGAATCAGCAGGGGTAGCCGGAGGGGGTGGTGGGGCCGCCGCTGCGGCAGCCTGCAGGAGAGGGAAAGTGAGTGTTTGGTCACAATCAACCAGGGCAAGCTCCAGCCCCAAAAGCTCTGTAAAGGGAAAAGCCTGGGAAATTCTAGCCCCCAAAACTTCGCTAACAGAGAAATTCCAGTCCTAAAATCTTTTAATTTAGTTCAGTATTTAAAAAAATAAAACCACTGATCCTGGGAAACTCCATGGCCAGATTGCAAGTATGGGAGCAATTCCCAACAGCCTGTTTGATTTTTCAAGCCTGGAATCCGGGTCTCCTTCAGTTTAGGTAACTATTTTGTTTCCAATCCAGCTGAGTCCTAATTCGAACCAAAACATTTGTCAGATTTTAAATATTTTTAAAAGACATGGAACAATCATTTCCCTCTCCAATGACAGAAGAAAAACCAAATAAGACCAAACATTGTTACCTCTAAAAATATTGCACAACAAGAATATTTTAAGATTTATTTTAACATGATCTGGGGAAAATCCAGCTCAACAAAAATACTGACCTTTAAAGTAACAAATTAACAATGTTTGTTTGTCATACAGTTTTCAAGAGGGTTTTCAATAGATTTCAAATACTGCGACTGCAATTTCACATTTTCTAGGACAAAGTGAAATATTTATGGGGAAAATATGTATCAGCTAAAAAATCTCCTTAATTTAAAATACATATGTTTTAAACAACTGGGGATATTTTAGTTTAAAAAAAAATCAATGCATTGTTTTAAAAAAATAAACATTCAAACACAAGTTTAAAAAACTGAATTATAGAAAAGTTATGAGAAAACCAATATAATGTAACATCTTACCTTAAGGAAAACTGCAATCAAAATATAACATAATGCATACACAATCATACCACCTCTACTATATAAATGCTGTATTAAATTATCTGTGTGCGTGTATATATATTTAAAAACCTAGAAAACTCCTACTCATGAAAAGCTTAATTAGTTTACTAACCTGGAGAAACCGTGAGAAAAAACTCTGTTAAAGTTTTTTTTAATGCTGAAATTCCTCACTTTTTAAAATGAATTATTCAAAAAATAAACTGGGAGAAATTTCAATACAAAACCAGCTCACTTTATTTTAACTGAGGAGGGAAAAATAGACAATTCAAACCCCAAAAATGTCTGTTAACTGTATTCTGTCAATTTCCAAAGGGATAGCTGCGTTAGTCTAGTCCAGCAAAAAAAACAAGGAGTCGTGTGGCACTTTAAGACCAACAGATTTATTTTCGCATGAGCCTTCGTGGGAGAAAATCCCACTTCGTCAGATGCTTCGTTAAGTTCACCCATCTTTGAAGCATCTGACAAAGTGGGATTTTCTCCCACAAAAACTATATTCTGACCATCTATGGTTCCACTCCTCTGTATATTTCTGTACCGGCTTAATTTTAGCCACGAAACCCTCTTATAGTGATCTCAATGGGTCAATTTACACTCCTAGAAATAAAGGTGGACATGACTGCAAAAAGTGTAACTCTCATCAGTGGTTTCAAGAAGCTAGATGTTATGAGAGCATAGATCTAAACAGCAAATAGCAATTTTTAGAAAGACTCCAGTTTACTCAGTTAACACTCATTCTGTGTCATGTTTTTGGTTAATAACCCTAATTTGGATCCCCAATCCCATTTCAAATTGTCTCAGCAAGACAGTACTACGTCTTTTGTGTAACAGATTTGCCATCCAGGTAATGAGATGGTGTCCTCGATTAGAAATTTGCTAATCAAATATGAGAGTCATGAACTGCAGGACATGGTTAAGGAAATCTATGGCAGAGCTTTTAGCAGCAACTCCCCCCCCCCCCCCCGCAAGATCTCCCAAGCCCATATGAAGGAACATTGGTTTAACCTCCCTAATAATCATTTTAGGGGTGTAACATCGCTGTTTGGCCATTTGCCATGCTCTAAGAGAGGAGACTAAAGACACTAAAGCAGAGCGATTCTGTCAGTTAAACTCTCCAGGGCCTGGCATTGCAGCCACTCCTGGGGATGTGTTGGCCCAGCACTCCCTAAAGGGAAAAGCCTGGTCCACTCCCCACCCTGAGCCAGTCGGGTTGGCACCCCCTAGGGGGCAGGGCCCCCAGCCCCGAGGCTGCATTTGCTCACCTGGAAAGGGCTCTGGGTGCAGCCCTGGGTGGCGAAAAACCTGGACTGGATTTCAGGTGCAACCTGGAGGGGATTCTGCGTGTGACTCTGCTAAGGGGAGAGGAGAGTGGGTGAGAGGAGCCATGAGGGCACGGAGGGCAGCCCAGCCCTGGGAAAGGGATGGGAAGCGCTAGGCTCATTGGTGCCCGGTTAACTCTGGCCCCTAATGGTGTCCGAGGATTGCCCCTCCCGGGACCAGGACGGAGGAGAGGAGGGGCGGGCGGGGAGCAGGGAGAAGACCGCAGGGGGCAGTGGGGGGCAGAGGAATAAGGCAGCCGGGGAGGAAAGTGAAGCATTAAAGGGAGCGGGTGAGGGGCGGCACGGGGGGCCCAGGAGGCTCAGGGCAGGGCGCTGCCAGCCATGGAGAGCCGGGGGTCTCGGGGCGCAGCGGCTCGGGCAGGGGCCCCGCGAGGCGGGGGAGGGGCACAGAGGCGGGGAGGGTCCCGGGGAGGGAGGGTCACGCGGCGGGGAGGGAGGGGCGGGGCTAGGCGGCGGCAGGGGCGGGGCTCTGGGAGAGGCGGGGTAGGTCACGCGGCGCGGGCAGGGACCGTGCGAGGGGAGGGGTCAGACGGGTGAGGGAGGGGGGCGGCGCGGCGCGGGAGCGCGCACGGCGGGTGTCGAGCGGTCCGAGCCCCGCCCCCGCCGAGGCGGCCCCGCCCGCTGGGCTCGGAGGGTGGGGGGGGCGCGCGCGCGCGCGCGGAGCGGGTGCCCCCTCCCCCGGCAGACTGGCGCGCGGCGGGCGGGTACCTGGAAGATGAAGCTGCTCCAGTTGCTCGGGTCCATGGCGGCGGCGGGCGGGGGCCGGGAGGGCGGGGGGAGCGAGCGGGGAGCAGGAGCAGCGCCGCGCGGGCGGGGGGAGTGAGGTGGGAGGGGGTGAGCAAGGAGGCAGCGGCGCGAGGACACCTCTGCGCGGGCGCTGATTGGCCCCTTCGGCGCGCGCGCTCCCTGCGCGTGAGACACTCCGAGGGGGGGGCCTAGTGATTGGCCGCAATCCGAGTCCTTGGCGTCGGGCTCTTCTAGGTATCTCATTGGTCGCTAGCGTGAAGCTGACGAGCGGACCCCACGTGGGCTGGCCTCTGATTGGACAAGAGCCTGCCCGTCCCGCATCGCTTCGACGAGCGCGCACAGCGACCGTTGAAAGAGACAGGCTTTGATTGGCTCCCGCCCCACAGGGCGCGCGCTTGCCCTGGTAACGGTCGTTTCCTTTTCCTCCCAGCTCCCTCCCGTTACATTGTAACTCCCCTCCTCCCTGTGCACAAAATGGCCGCTCGCCGCACCTGACCCTTGACCCCCTGGGGGGGCGGACGGTGCCGTAACAAACACCAGGACAGCGACACGCGCCCCCTGTGTGAAATGGCCCCCCGACCCAGGACGCCCCCAGCAGTCAGGGTCCCCCGGCAAGCCCGGCGCGGAAGGGAGCAGGCGGAGGCGGAGGCAGAGGGACGGACACACGGACACTTTATTGAGAGGGACACACGCCCGCGGGTTTGGGGGGTGAGACGCTGCCCAGGGCGCTCAGCAGGTTGGCCTGAAAGAGGGAAAGAGAGACACAAAGAGGGTCAGCGATGCAGCGGGCCTCCCCCCTGCCCGGCTCCGCCCTGCAGCCCCCATTCCTGGGGGCCCCAGCCGACCCAGTCCTCCAACCCCAAACGGAGCTGGGGGGGCCCTCCCCCCAGCAGCCCCCTTACCTTCAAGAAGGAGGCCACTTGTTTGGCTGTCATCCCCTCCACCTGTTCCAGGTCCTCCACCTGCAGCACAAGGACAAGGTCAGGGACAGGGTGAGGGGCTATGTTCCCACATCCCACCCCATGTGCTGAACCCCAGCTTCTACATCCCCACCTCCTCTCCCCTGCCCCCAACCCTTGTACGTGCTTGCGTGCACCCACCCACCCTCCGCCACCCCTGCCCCTACCTTCCCCACCCCCACAGGATTGCCATGTCCCTGCTGCACACATCCCAGTGTCCCAAACCTGGACAGGACCAGTAAAGAGTACCTGAGTGAAGGGGCCATGGATCTGTCTCCAGGCCATGATGAGTCGGGCCTTCTTGTCCCCAATGCGGTGCAGGGCACGCAGCTCCTTAGCACTGCCCTCATTCAGCAGTGCCACAAGGTTTGCCCGGCCTTGGGCCAGCAGGTCAGGGCGCAGCGTTATCTCCCAGGCAGGTGCCTCATTCTCAGCTCCTGAGACCACTGCCTGGCCCTGGGGGAAGGAGACAAGGACTAGGGAAGGAGACCTTCCACCAATAGGGGGTCCTGGCTCTTTCACACAGGCACCCCCCAGTCCAGCTCCCCTGGCTGCCATAAACCTGCCCCACAATGCAGACCCCCCGCCACAGCACTCACACCTGCCCCTAACACTTCCTCCCTTCAGCCACCCCACCCCCATCACAACACATCCTTGTCCTCACCTTCTGTATGACGAGAACTCCTTCTCCTTTGGCCATGGTCTCCTCCCCACATGGGGTCTGAACTGTGGAACAAGGGGGCAATATCAGAGGAGCCTGGAAGTCAAGATGCCTGTGTTCTCTCCCCACCTCAGGGGGCAAAAGGGATCTAAATGATTGGAGCCAGGGACTGGAAGAAAGGATTGCTAGGTTCTCCCCAACTTGGTGTAGACTGGAGTAGAGTGGGGAGGCTGGGAGCCATAACACCTGGATTTACTCCCCTGCAGTAGGAGGGGAATTTGATTCAAAGGATCAGAACCAGGGGTGCTGGGCATCAGGACTCCAAGGTTCTGTCTCCAGAAGGGGGTGACATCTAGTATTTAGATCAGGACTCATGCAGGATGTGAAGCCCCGAGTCCTATTACCTTGTTGTAGGGGCAGCACCACAGCCTGCTTCCGGGGCCTGGGGGGTGCCTTGCTGTGCTGCAACGGCTTGGGCTGACAGGCCTTTTCTGACAGTGCAGCAGCTTCTAGCTCCTTCTGCTTCTCTTTCAGCTTCTGTAGGGGAGACGAGGTCACTTGGGGTGGGGGGCCTGCCAAGGGCTGAATGTAATGACTGGTCTCATGTAGGCAGAGCTGCAGGTCACTTGGATATAAGGAAGGTTCAGGCTGGTGGGGAGCAGGGGACTGATAAAAGGGGTCCTGAGCATTTGGGTCAGGGCCCTAAAGACAGAGGTGGAGCTGTAAAGGTGCAGGGGAGCAAGAAGGGGTCTTCAGGGAGGATGGGGAAGCTTTAAGGGTGAAGAGGAGCTGCAGGCGAACTAAGCAAGGCTCCCAGAATCTGGGTCAGGGCCCTAAGGAGCAAGGGGGACTTTTATAGGGGTGCAGGGAGCCAGGCAGGGCACCAAGGGGTGCAGAAAAGCCAGGCACAAGCCCCCAAGGAGTGAGGAGAAGCTGTAGGAGCACCAGGCAGGGTTCCCAAGGCAATGTTCCCTCTAATATTTCATAGCCTGTGAATGCAAAAATGTGTGCACTAATATTAGTGCTTTTGAAATTTTTGATGCACACTTGATTTTGTTGTGTGGATGGTTTCACAACCTGCATGCGCATGCCCATGTGCGCAGCTTAGAGGGAACAATGCCCAAGGAGGAGCTGTAGGAGTGCAGGGAAGCCAGGCAATGCTCCCAGGATCTGGATCAGGGCCCCAGCAAACAAGGTAGTGCTCTAGGGAGGTTGGGCAGGGGCCCCTGAGGAACAAGGAGAAGGTGTATGGGCACCAAACAGGGCCCCCAGTATCCAGATTGGAAGAAAACAAAGGTGTGCTGGATCCAGGCAGGAGCCCCAGAGGGTCATGAGGCCAACCCACCTGCAGCTCACTGCGCGTTTCCTCCAGCTGGCGCAGCAGAGCCGCACGCTCCCGCCGGGGGGTGTTAAGCAGCGGCAGCCTCTGCCCTGCTCCCCCCTGCTGCTTCTCCAGCTGCTCCAGCCCCAGCAGCCGCTGCACCAGCCTCGGGTCCATCTGCCCTAGAGGCAGCAAGGAACTGGGGGTGAGGGGAAAAGACCATTAGCACAGCAGCACTCAACCCTTCCCTGCCACACCTAACCCCTTATGCTCCTCCCACCCACCTCCCTCCCCAGGACACCCAGTCCCCTACCTGAGTGGCTTGGCCTCTGGGGACTCCTCCTCATGGGGTCTCTTGGCCACAGGGCTGGTACTCTCACTGGCAGCTGCAGGATCCTCAGCAGGCCTCTTGCGTGCAGCTGTGGGATAAGACAGGGTCAGGTCATGCTGGGCAGAACCCCTGGAGCACCCCTACACTGCTGTTCCATGGGTGTGGCAGCGCAGCTCTGCCTTACCTGGGGCAGGCAGCATCTCCTGAGTGAAGGGTCGGTTCACCACCTGCTTGGACTTGGCAGCAAAGTTGAGTGTGCTCAGTGTGTCAAAATAGAAGCGCTCCTCTGGGGCAACATTTGCGATGATCACGCTATGAGCTGAGCCCCCCAAGGAATCCTGGACAGAGAGAGAGAGAGAACGAACCTAGGAGTCCTGGGCCCAGCCCCCATTCCTGTCCCAGAGCCAGGGTAGAGCCCACAATTCCTGTAGCAGTCCCCTTGTTACTTGTTACCTCTGTGTTCTTGAGGAATCAGAGACCAGTATCTAGCCCCTGACTCACCCCTACCTCTGCTTGAACAGGAAACCAAAAACAATGAAAAGGCAATGGGAGACATCCTTGTCTACCCACATCCAAAAGCCATCAGCACACTAAATGGAGCCTCATTTGCATCAAGTATGGAGAACCAAGCTCCAAAGCAAGATTTGCACTGAACTCTAGGATTGAAGAAGCAGGGAAGCATTGCATGATGGGAGATCTCACACCAAGGCTGAGCTCAGACCCTGCTGGTCATAGGCATGCTAGCTCATACCCAAAGTACTGAATCTGTCTGATTGTATTGTGAGCTTCGCTGAACTGTTACCACCGTAGTCGGAAATGTGTATCGTCCACTTAAACAAGTCCCTATAAAACACAAAAAACTTCCACCCAAATCCAAAAGGGAGTCCTGGATCTAAAAAGCAGTATCCTTTCCACTGGACTTTTCACCTTTTGCTTGCTGACTGTGGTGAGAGCTTTGCCTCTGTCCAGTTTCTGACCTGAGCTGCACATTCAGCGTGTAGGAATCAATGCCTCCAAGTCAAGTTGGCAAGCAGTAACAAGTGGCATGCCCCAGGGGTCGGTCCTGGGGCCAGTTCTGTTCAATGTTTTCATTAATGATCTGGATGATGGGATAGATTGCACACTTAGTAAGTTTGCAGATGATACCAAACTGGGGGGAACGGTAGACACCCTGGAGGGCAGGGATAGGATTCAGGGAGACCTAGACAAATTGGAGTAGTGGGCCAAGAGGAATCTCATGAGGTTCAACAAGGACAAGCGTAAAATCCTGCACTTGGGACGAAAAAACCCCCTGTACTGCTACAGGCTGGGGATTGATCAGCTAAATAGCAGCACTGGAGAAAAGGACCTGGGAGTCATGGTGGATGGGAAGCTGGATATGAGTCAGCAGTGTGCGCTTGCTGCCAGAAAGGCCAATGGCATACTGGGCTGCATCAGAAGTGTTGCCAGCAGATCGAGGGATGTGATCATTCCCCTCTATTCTGCACTGGTGAGGCCACATCTGGAATACTGTGTCCAGTTTTGGGCTCCCCACTACAAAAAGGACATGGACAAATTAGAGAGAGTCCAGAGGAGGGCAACAAAAATGATCAAAGGGCTGGAGCACAAGCCCTATGAAGAAATGCTGAAAGAACTAGGCTTATTTAGCCTGCAGAAGAGAAGATTGAGGGGGGATTTGATAGCAACCTTCAACTACTTGAAGGGTTGCTCCAAGGAGGATGGAGCTCGACTGTTCTTGATAGTAACAGAGGGCAGAACGAGAAGCAATGGTTTCAAGTTACAGCTGGGGCGGTCCAGGCTGGATATTAGGAGAAACTTCCTTACTAGGCAAGTGGTGAAGCATTGGAATAAGCTGCCTAGGGAGGTGGTGGAATCTCCATCTCTGGAGGTGTTCAAGGCCCAGCTGGACAAAACCCTGACTGGGATGATCTAATGGGAGTGGTCCTGCTTTTTTTGGCAGGGGGTTGGACTAGATGACCTTGTGGGGTCCCTTCCAACCCTATGATTCTGTTTCCCGGGAACCTTTCTGCTACCAAAAGTGGCAAGACCTGCCCCCACCTCTCTCTTTCTCCCTTTGTTCCTCTAGAACCCCCCCATCCTGATACAATAGAATCTAGGTAATATTGTAGGTGGATGTTTTTCTTTCCTCATATGATTATTAATGCTGTAGCTGTTTTGGTATATTGAGGTATTTTTCTTCTTTTTATAATTACTATCATAAGTTTTAGATATTTAGCAATAAAAGGACTTGTAATCAAGCCAGTTGCCAAATGGTTTTAAAATTTCATCCCCCCTCCACCCCCTGGGTTCTTGGCTTCCCTATATTGCTCTACAGCAATGGGGTTTTTTTTGTTTTTGTTTTTTTTTTTTAACCTAGCCAAAGATTCCTGTGATGCCCACAGTCCTGTGAGGTTCTCATTAATGGGATTACCAGCCTGATTGCCTCTAGGGGCATGTAAGGGAAACAGCTGAAAAGTGCTGTTCTGACCCACCCCAATTGAGTCCAGGGGCATATAAGGGTAGCAGCTGAAGAGTGCTGTGTGACCCAGCCTGCTCAAGCCTAGTTTGGTGCAGTACAGGGGTACACAAGGGTAGCAGCAGAGAAGTGCTGTGTAACCCGGCCTGCTGAGTTCAGGGACATACAAGGGGTCAGCTGAGATTGCTGATAGACCCGATGCACTTTGTTAATTACTGAATGTGTATATGTTGGTGGTTATTGGAATCAGGTGTTGGAAAAATCCTGTCCTGAGAAATTGAGGACCTGCAAGGGTGGCTCCATTGGGACGGAGTTTGCAGAAGGAAGAAGTGAGGTCCTTTGAGAAACACAGGTGACAAGCAGTACACTAATAGAATTGCAAACTTTGCAGGGGGGAAGGAAGTAACCCTAATAAATGAGCATACCCTGAGTTGTTGGGCAAAGCTGGTAACAAATTAGTGGCTTAACACAGACAGTACAAGACTCCCTCCCCCCCAATCACATGGTAATTGTTGAGCAGTTGTCACAGAGTAGGTAAACTGAGTTAGACCTGAGTAAGTTTTTTCTCCCCCTGCCCCCATCAGATTGAGCTCCTTCAGCAAGGTCCCTTTCTCTCTTAGAATACTTGGTAAACTTCTATAATTAAGATAAAACTTGTGCTTAGACTACTGTACAATAAAGAGTTAAGAGCTGTAACAGAATTAAAATTTTAAAGCAATACTATTAGACTTGAGTGACTGTGAGGAAGGACTTTTTGCTAGTGATCTTTGGTGGGATAAGAAATATCAAGATGGCTGGAAAAAATCCCTTTGGCTTCTCACTTGAGACAGGAGAACATCAGCAGGTTAGAAAAATGGGTAATAAAGAAGGGAAAATACCCCTGGCAAAAGGGGTCTTTCAAGGGTGAGAACCCCCTGACTGAGGTGAGTTTAAGGTTTGAAGAATACTGCACAATCATGAAGCCATGTGGCAGTGCAAAGGATGCAGCTGTGGCCTGGGCCTTTGTTGTATGTTTGAATATGGTTGAAATTGTGAAGGGAAGGCAGGAATTGGAACTTGAGAAAAAGCAGTTGCAATAGCATCTGGATCAACGTGAGGCAGCTGGGTGCAAGTTTACAGCAGAAAAGCTTAAAATGGTGACTCTACTGAGAAATATGCAGGAGTGGACAGACAAGGCAAACAGGAATGCAGAGCAGTATGAAAGAGCATTAACACAGACAAAAATTTTGTTAGACGAAGCCAGAGCAGCAACTTGCTTCCTGGCAGATAAGGACAAGGCAGCCAAGGGAGCAGCAGGTTTCCAGGTGTGAGGCAGAGATCAGTAAACTGCATATCCAACTCAGTGCCCACAAAGGGGTGGTAGCAGCAGTTAAGGATAAAGGAGGACTGAGATTTTTGGGTCCCCTGAGAAAATTTAAGTTCCCCCTGATGCTGTCCCCCCAAAGCCCTTTTAACCCCAATTGGCCACACATTCATAATGTTGCCCATTTCCTCAAGTGAGGTTCAGCACATAGTGGCAGGAGCTGATTTCCCCACAACAGAGATGTGGTCCCCCAATCAGGCCAAAGTCATTGCTGAGAGGTTGGAGCCACTGAACTGTGACACTGCCATTTCATGGCTGGCTCACATTTGGCGAACATGCCCCACTGCTGAAGGCATGGATTTACCCCAATTGGCACAGTTATGTGCATCCCCTGGGGATGTTGAAACACTGGACATAGGCATAGGTTCTTGGGAGAGAACCACTGCTGGACCCCAGGAATGGATGATCAGTGCTCTTGAAATATTACTGTGTGCTTCTTCCCTTAAGAAACTGTACATAAATGGAAGAGCAGAAACCAGGAGAGGCCCCAGAAGCTTATTTAATTCAAAAGAAAATGCTGGCAGCTCTTTCTGATTCATTACCCCAAACAGAGGAGAATGGGACTATCAATTTCCATTATGAGGGACCAGAACTGGTACAGAACACCTATTCAGGGTTAAATTCTCAGAATAAAATGACCCTGGGAGCTGTGGATTTGGAACACCTAACCTAGAATGAACTAGTGGCAAAAATCAAGCAGGCAGATTTGCTGTGAGAGGCTGGGGCTTTAGAAAGATAAACAAGCAAAAGAGCTGTCCCAGAGCCTGTGCAGGCTATCACCTTTGTGAATAATACTCCTCACTCTGCCAATCATACTCCATGCTCTAGCTCTCCACCTCAGGCCACACCAACACAAAGGAACCCTTCAAACTATAATTTGAAAGGAGCTGGTAAATTTAAGAGAGAGATGATCACCAGCCCCATAGTGTCCTTACTTATCCTTATGGTCTGAGACAAAGCATAACAATTAACGCAGAGAGCCACCTCTTGGCCTGCTGTCCCAGTATAGAGTGCATCCCCCCTGCCCATTCCCTGTCAACCCAGATTCCTGCCTCCTCTCCAAAGTAAGGGGCATGAGGAAAACCCCGTTAGGGGTACAGTGGGACACCCAGGAATGTTGGCCCAGTTACTACCAGAGCATCTGTAAATATGTAAAGATTTAAACAAACAATCTCTCTGTTAAACCCTGAAGGATATAGGGGTTTGCAGTAAAATGATTCAAGGAACATGTTTAGGAAAAGTCATTTAACACAGAATAGCTACTGGAGCATGGGTCTCTCCAGGTGCTCTGGCATAGGAAGCCCCACTTCCAGATTTCTTGTTGCTTTCTATACTTTCTTGGCATTCTTCACCATTCAAAAAAAATGGACAAAGAATATTATGAACAGTCTTTTACATGCTGCCAGCCACCCTTTTTGGCTAGCAAGAAGGAACAGCTTTGAGCCATTGGAAAATATGCATTGGATGGGCTTATCAGTGTCTATGCCGCTGTTGAGGCAGTAAAGACCAAAAAAGTCCTCAACTTATTATGGCCATCCTCTCACAGGTCACTGCTCCACTTCTGCTCTAAACTGTTGGTCTCAAATTCCCCCACTATGTACAGAGGGAGTGTGGGAGTTTCTTTTGTCTGCACCCTCACAGGTCCTCAACACGAGTGATAACCACTCATTGCTGCACCAGCACCTTGTTGATCATACATGTTTGGGGTCAGATGCTGTTCAGGCCCTGTGCTGAACCAGTCATACATCTGAACCTTTGGAAGTGTTTACTTCCTGGGTTCCAACAGGCAAAGTTACTCTACCCCATACATTCTTTTTATAGAAATGGGAGCAACCCCTTAGCTCTACAGCACTGCTAACAATTCCTCAGGCTGCCCCTGGTAAAGCAGTGCCAAATGCACTCAGGGTGCCACTAGGGAGCCATTCCAGCTGTGCTATGACACTAAGGCCACAGCAGACTGTTGCATTCTTTTGTAAAGCAGTGTGGACTTGACAGATCTACATCAGCAAAAGCAACCAGTGACAGACGCAGTAAGAGGGTGCCTGATAGTCCTGCTACCCTCCACTGCTTGGGGAGTGGCCATGCCCCTATGTGTCATCACTGAAAGTAGTGGACAAAGTTGGTAACACCCTCTACCTGGCAGATTTGTGGTGGGCAGGGACTAGGCTAGGAGGGGGCCATGGCTGTCACAACTGCAGCACAGGATCACAGCCTCCAGCTCTCACTGAATCTGTTCCTAGCTAGGGCCCTCACATTGGCGCACCTGGAGAAGACGGGTGAGCTTGCTGTCGCGGTAGGGTATGCGGGGCAGCCCCTGGTTGAGAGCATCCACCACTTTGCTGAGCACATGCAGGGAGGCATTGATGGCACCACTCTCCTTGAGCCTCAGGCCGCGGTTGCCAGTGCGCCGGTTGTCCTCAGAACCAGCCAGATCGATGAGACACAGCTTGGCCACTCTCCGACGGTGGGGGGCCACCCGCTGAGCCTGCGCCACCCGCACCAGTAGGACTGCATGGCTACGGCTTGAGCGGTCATTGAGCCGCGTGGAAGCCACAGTACGGTTGCAGCTGGCCGGCAGAAAGTGCCGCTCAAAATCCGCAAAGCTGTCCAGCTCTCGCTCAGTGAGGCCTGGGATCAGGATGTTCCGGTCTCGGTCCTCCCGGATTGGCAGGTCCTGCTGGGATGGCTCCAACAGGTCCAGCACCTGGTGAGAAGAACCCATCAAGGGAAGGATTCCACTTGGCAAGTGTCCCACCAGCCCAACCCCCTTGCTGGAGCATCTCTCACCCTCCCCTACCTGTCTCCTGGTATCTTACTTTCCTCCCCTTGCCCTCACCGGGACTGAGAACCCACCTCACTCAGCAGCCCATCCCCATCCTGGCTCCTGATGCACCCACCAGCCTGTCCTGCACCCATCAGTGCTACCTGGACTGGTGGGTGTGACAAAGTGGGTATATTTTGTAATGTTTTCATGTGGCCTGTGTGCCTCAGTTTCCCCTGCTTGCTACACTATCACCGAGTGGGGGAAAGATCTGTTTGCTCACAGGGCAGGCCAAGAGCGTGGGGGAGGGGATTACCCATCAGCTGTGTTGGGGAAACAAGAGCACACAAACCAGCCTGTGCGACTGACCTGAACACATTCTCCCCCACACAACTCTCTGAACCAGAAATCAAAAACAATGAAAAGGCCTTAGGAGACTCCCGACAAGGGTGACATGATTAAGCCAATTCCCCTATCCTCATCTACATCAAAGATGGGACCAGGAGGCATCTCCATTAACACTCTGAATGGAGAGCCTCATTTGCATCAGAGATGGAGCAAGAATTAGCACACAAAAGGAAGAATCAAGCTCCAAGGCATGAATCACACTGAGCTCTGGGATCAGCAAAGCAGGAAAGCAAGGAATGATGGGGAATCTCTGCAACCAATGCTAAAGAACACTGCCCACAGCCAGGAATGATCAGCGCCTATTGTCCAGTCTAAACAAACCAACCATAGTCTACTTCCTTGAGCCACCATTTACCCATAAATAACCCTAGTGTTCTGCCTTGGACTACTGCTTCTTCCCTGCAAAAACCCCTCCCTAAGTTCAGAACTTTGTTGCTACGCCTGAACCCAAAAACTGCATCAGTTCCATGGGGACATCAGTTTTTCCTGACTGATTGTACTGGGGGTTCTGCCTGTCTCCAGCAGTCCAGACTCTGAACTGAACCAACTGTCTCCAGCGAACCTCCTCACTCACTCTCCACAAGCCCATGTCTTCCCCTCACACCTAATCTGATCTCCCTTTTTCTTCCTGTCTCTCAGCTGAGGTCTAACTCTCTAAACTGATTACAAAAAATCATAACTTGTGCTCAGTTTCCCCAGTAGAAACCATGTAACATGAACTGTTTGGTTTGTTTCTCTCTCCTTGTGTGGCTATTACTACTGTTATAAATTCTACATACCTGGCCATAAAATAGCTATTATCAAGTTGGCTGCCAGATTTTTCCAACCTTCATGTTCTCGGCTTCCCTGTCTTGTTCTGCAAAACCACTCCTCTTACCTAAACCAGAGATCCCTGCAACATCCAAAACTCCTGAGGGGTTACTGCTAGAGTAATTGCAGAGTGGAGGCAGGGATAGCAAGGTGCTGAACATGTGGCATACAAAGGGGGAAGTTGGGAAGTGCTCTGTAATCCAGTCCACTGAGTCCAGGGACATGTAAGGGGTCAGCTGAGTGTGCTGATAGATCTGGTCTGCTCAGACAGGTCTGTTAATCTGTGAATGTGGGTGTTTGAGTCTGGGACTGGAAGACTGGAGCACTGCAAAAGGTAGGTCCTGCAGGGCAGCTCAGTTGGGAGGGAAGTTGCAGAAGTGAGAAGTTTGCTATACAGTATATGAAAACACAAGCACTACATTACTAGAATCACACATGGAACAAAACCCTAATAAATTAGCACACCACAAGGCAACAGCATTTTTGGTAATACTTTTGAGAAGACAATGACACAACTTTGGTACCTAGCCATCCAGGCCCACAGCTGACCCACTTCTAGACAGAGAGCCAAGCAGTGTCTATTCAGCTGCAGAACACAGGACCAGAGAAGTGTCAGTGGTTAATAGTTGGCTGCTGGGGGCTTTGTGGACATCCCCAAACTGAGCTAACCAGAATGGGCTGGAACGTCCTTCTGAGGACTAGCCAATGACTTGCTATGCTGGCTCCAGCGGGTTAGTAAACCCATGTGCCAGCTCTGACAGGGGGCATGCTGCACTCCTAGATTGGGCAAGATTGCCTCAGTGGGACTTGCCAAGCAGAGCACCCTGTGGGGGAGTAGGGGGATGCAGACTGAAAGCAAAGCCCTGTGGCTTCCCCTAGAGGAAGCTGGGACCACCTGGGGCGGGGGGGCAGGCAGACCTGGGTTACTGAAGGTGGTCTGCCACTGTCCAGATTTGGGGGACCATTTATACTATTTCATTGCAATAATCCATATGAGATAGGCCATGTTTGGTACCAATAGAAAGGTTGTAATTTGTTGGGAATGAGACCATGGTTTGCATGTAGATGTCATAGTCCTTACTTATAATAAACAAATCTGTATTAGGTCTGTATTTCAACTTGCTTGATTCTGGGAAAACACCCAACAGCAGGTCTGCTTTCACTGTTGCCTTAATAGCCCATTAAGGGAACCACAGGTAAAATGGGCCTAGGAAGAAACTCTCTCAGTGAGTCACTTATACTGACCACGTGGCTCAACTCCATTTTGATCCGCCAAAACTCCACACAGCATGAGGAAGGCCAGAGGGTATAAAAGAAGCTATGCCCAACTGCATTTTGTTCTCAGTCTCCAGTTAACACCTACCACTAGATCTATTCACCTGTGATTGGACAAAGGACTGAGGTCCACAGATGCAGGGTGTCAGAGGAATTGAACAAGTCTGCAGAACTCCAAATTCTTGCAAGGACTTGCTTTACATGGACTCTAGATCAGGGATCTCAAACATGCAGCCCCCTAAAGCTATTTCCGGCAGCCTGCAATGACACTATTCTTACTGACATTTTCAATGTTGTTCTATGAAAAGATTTCAGTGGCGTGGCCTTTGGGCTAATGTACTAGTCCTCATGTGGCCCTCATGGTGATTTGAGTTTGAGACCCCTGCTCTAAATCGTGTGTGTGAGATTCACTTTGACCCTTTAACATCTCAGTTTATTTCTATAACAACTTTAGTTTTAGCTATCAAAGGATTGGCTGGTAGCGTGGTATTTTGAGAAAGAGCCAAGCCTATATCATTCTGTTTCATGTGGCTGGCCCTTTGGGGTCAGGAGAATCTCTCTCTCTTTAAAGAGACCCAGTGGCTAGTTGGGAACCAGAGGAACTGAAGTACAATAAAGGGGCTGTTTCCATTTTGTGATGCTTCTTGATAACCAGTGTGAGGAATCAGAAGCATTGTTTGTCACTAGTTAGGGCAATGGTTCTCAACCACTTGTTCAGAATACATTAGTGTGTCAACCAGGCAGCTGTGTGTCACGGAGACCCGGTGAGATGGCTGGATTTAGGCTGGAAAGAGTGGGCTAGCATGTCCTGTTGAATCACAGTATGCTACCAAGTGTGTCATGACTCACAAAAGGTTGAGACCCACTGGGTTAGGGAGTTTGTGTCCAAGTAACCCAGAAGTGCTGGAAGAATCTGCTCTCCTCTTTGCAGTCTGCCTTGATTTTTGCATATTCAGGTGGTTGTGCCAGAGAGCCAGGGTCACAGGGGGCATCAAAGAAACTGTTCCTAAGCTGGGACTTTGCACTTCTTTTAGGAATCCACAACCGTGAGCCCACAGCTGACCAGACAATGCCTGTCCTGAACCTAGGAGCATTAGCCACCACCTCTGTACTCACCTTCTCCTGGTAGATTTCCAGATAGGACATGGAGACCGAGTAGTCCCATTCTTCACCCCCAGGCAAGCAGCTCGCCTCCCGTGTCATCTGCAGCACATCCCGCAGAGCCCTGGGGATCATGCCTGGTTGCTCTGGGCTGCCCAGCATGGTGTGGGTCTTACCTGGGATGGAAAGCAAGAAATTAGATTTACCTCTCCCACTCCCCTCTTACCTTCCTTGCCCAGACTAGCTCCCCACCCCCCTTTACTCACCAGCACCAGTGGGCCCATAGGCCAGCACACTGGCATTCTGCCCCTCCAGCAGGTGGCGCAGGACAGGCTGCACTGAGCCAGTGTAGATGTCATGCTGGGTGGCTTTATCGCCATAGAAGGTGTCAAACCTGGAGAATGGAGAAAGGAGAAATGGTGAGGCTGAGAGAAAAGGGCTTCCTAGGGCAGTGGTTCCCAACCTCTTCTCTGCATGGCACACCTCGAACTCATGAATATTCATGAGCCAATCCTGTCCACATGGTTTTTCCAAAAGAATTCTATGATGCATCTGCTCAGGCCTGACGGCACACCCATGTGCCTTAGCACCCTGGTTAGAAAACACTGTGCTGGGGCAGTAAAGGAGACTCTTGACTTGGCCTATGCCCCATCCAGGCTTCCTCCCTGCCACACTTACTGGTATTGCATAGTTTCCTTCCTGTTGCGCCAGTTGATAATCTCCAGGGAACGGGAATTCAGACCTCGGATGCAGGGATTTCCTTGACTGCAGGGGCGCAGGCGCACACACACCCGCACGCGGGTGGGGGGAGAAGTACGCCGGAGCTCAGCCAAGCTGGCTCGCTGCTGGGACTGCATGGTGCCCACAAATGGAGAAATTGGAACTAGAGGCGGAAAGAAAAGGAAAGTTAGACAGACAACCACAGGGCCTCACTCCTATCCATGCCCCCCAACTGCATGATTGAATACAATGCCCCTGGCCACAGCAGCCCTACCAACCCCACAAGCTGGTCTCTGCCCCTGCAGATCTCAGGCCTATCTACTAGCGCCCCTATTCCTTCTGCCCCAGCCTCCCCATGCTCCCTCTGCCCCTTCTCCATGCCGCCTCTGCCCACCAAGCCCCCGGCCTACTGCAGGTTCAGACCCCAGCAGCGTCAGCACCCCGCGCGGGCCGCGGCCGTTTGTATTTGGCGCTCTCCCCGCCCAGCACGGAACGCGACCAATCAAGGAGCACGCCGCAACGAAAGGCGGAACGGAGATCATCACGCATGCGCACTAGGCAAAAAAGGGGCAGGCGCGGCTGCCGTAAAGAGCATCTGACGTCACAACGCTCTTAGACAGCAGAAGGCCGCGCATGCGCTCCTGGCACTACAACAGACGAGGGCAAGCTCGGGGGCGCCGTCCTGACGGGGGATGGGAAAGCAGCAGAGCATGCGCATTGAGAAACTCTGGCGGAGAGCAGCCCCTGCCCGCAAACGGACAAATGAATTGTCGCTATGCGCGCGCGCCCCGTGTGAGGAGAAGGGACGTGTCCCCTGCCCCACAAAGAGGCGGGGCGAAACGCTTCGCGGACAGCTCGCGGCCTCTCCTCGCAGCTCGCGACCTCTCCCGGCTGGGGGCGGGGCTGTGACGTGACGAGCCCCGCCGACCCCCCTGTTTGACACGGCCTCTGCGTCACTGGCCCCGCCCCCGGGCCGGCGCCCAGCCACGCCCCTCGCACGCGACCCTCCTGCGGGGTCCGAGCCACGCCTCCCCTCGCTCCCGCGAGACACTTTGGAGCCGGGCCTGGCCCGGAACAGCGCCCGGCTATGGGGGGGCGGGGCCGGGCCATCTGTGCCTTTCGCTCTTCCGGGTAGGACGCAGGCTCTGGCTCCCGCTCCCGGGTAGGTCTGTCCACCGGGCCCTGCGGCTCCGCCCCGCCGGCTGACGGGGGTCACGCTTTGCTCGGGGGGCCTGGGGTCGGGCCTGTCGCTGGTGCCCCGGGCTGGGGGGGCTGAGCCCTGGCATGGCGCCCCGGGCTGTGGAAGACCGAGGGGATCCGTTTCCCAAGGGGTAGCCGTGTTAGTCTAGGCCAGCCAGAAAGCAAGGAGTCGTGTGGCACTATCAGGCCTAATGTGGGTTCCCCCGGGCGGGCAGGGTGGGGCAGTGGTTAGAGCTGTGCGTGTGGACGGGGCTGTCAGGCCTGGGGCAGTGCCCTGGGCTGTGGGTGGGGAGATGGTGTGTGGCATGGGTGCCCGAAGGGGTGGAAGGTCAGGGAAGGCAGGGGAGGGTGAGGCCTGGTGTGGGCACCCTGGGGCGTGGAGAGGGAAGCTGTTCAGGCCCCACGGGTGTGGTTCTGGGAAAGTGGCCCAGCTGTTTGCCCTGGGATTAAGGCTTGTAACAGGGCAGGGCCTGCCAGAAGAGGGCGGATCCGAGCAGCGCTGCCTCAGGTGCCGTCTGGCTCTGTGTCGGGTGTAACCAGGGTGGATCTGGCCTGAGGGAGCCCTGGGGATCCGGTTGGGATGGGCAGGCGGGGCCAGTCTGGGGGCTGCTAATCCTCTACTCCTCCTCCCAGACGTCATGGCAGAGGAGTCCATCATTCGCATCCCCCCCCATCACTACATCCATGTGCTGGACCAGAACTCCAATGTGACTCGTGTTGAGGTTGGGCCACAGACCTACATCCGGCAGGATAATGAGAGGTGCGGGGCTTGGGTGGAGCATTGGACACTGAAGGTTACAGGGGGTTGTGGTGCTGCTGGGGCAGTGGCAGGGTCCAGGGACAGCTGGGGGGCCGTGGGGAGTTGGGGTAGGGAAGAGATGGTGAGGGGTGGAATTTGTAGGGGATGGGAAGGAGCAGGTCTCTGGAGGTAGGGGGCAGTTCCCAGCTGCTCCATCTGGACGTGTCCCCCCCCTTATCCGCAGGGTCGTCTTTCCTCCAACGCGGATGCTGACGGTGCCGCCCCGGCACTACTGTGTGGTGCTCAATCCTGTTGTGCAGGCAGCCGGCGGGGGGGTCCAGTTTGACGGGTCAGGGCAAGCACTGCTGCGACATGCTGACCTGGAGATCCGGTTCAGCCAGCCTCCCTTCCCGCTCTACCCTGGGGAGGAGGTACAACAGGTAATGCCCACTTGGGGCTGAGTCCAAGCCAGTAACCCAGGCGTAGGCAACCCCAGGCACGTGTGCAGAAAGTGGCACGTGAGCCCATTCAGAGCAGCACGCAGAACCCTCTGCAGTACCACAGAAATTGGCACTCCTGCCACCAGAAGCCACTCTGGGCAGCTTCCATCAGGTGCAGCTGGGATACAGGGGGTCCCCCCCATGCTTATGCTTTCATGTGACTCAGAAAAAAGCTGCCCAGAGCAGCTCCTCTCTGTAATGTGATGCTCCCCAAAGGACCCACTCCAGGCAGTCTTCCTCTGAAAGGAGCCGCTTCTTTTCATGGCATACCTGGGGGCCGCTGTCCCCAGCTACACCACCAAGGTGAGCCACTCTGGGCAACTTCTTTCTGTGGCATACCTGGGAAGTGTTCCCTTTCCAGCTCTGGCTGCTGCTGAATTTTCATGCAGCCGCCATTTTTTCAGCAAAGAGGGCCACCGCCACCAGCTGAGGTTGGGAGGAAGGACTGGCATAGGAGTCCGCAGAGGTTGCCAACCACTGCAGTAACCCCTAGGGCAGTGTTTCTCAACCAGTGTGCCACAGCACACAGGGGTGCCATCAGGTCTGAGCAAGTGTGCCACAAAATTTTTTTAAAAGCAACTCAAAGAGCTCTGGATTGGCTCATGAATATTCATGAGTTCATTTGGCAACTATATGTTGGTGTTCCTCAAATTAATTAAAGGTAGTATGGTGTGCCATGGCAGCAAAAATGTTGGGAACCACTGCTAGAGGGCCAGGCTCTGCATTGTAGTCTTGACTCCTCTTTTTCCCCAGGGAATCACTCCCCTGCAAGTGGTGTTGCCCAACACCGCCCTGCACCTCAAGGCCCTGCTGGATTTTGAGGATGACCAGGGGGAGAAATACGTGGCTGGGGATGAATTCCTCTTTGAGGGGCCGGGTGAGTGAGTCCCACCCCAGCTCAGGGCTGAGTCAGGGCTGAGCCCAGCAGCTGGATTCACTCAGGACTAATGCCAGCCTCCCCCCAGGAACCTACATCCCACGCACTGAAGTAGAGGTGATCGAAACCATCCAGGCCACCATCATCCGGCACAACCAGGCCATCCGGCTTCGTGCCCGCAAGGAATGCACAGACCGTGAGGGGACCCGGCGGGTCACAGGTACCCCTTTCAAACTCTGCCGGTGCCCCTCACTCCTGTTAGCCCAACCCTGGGTCCTTCCCCCAGCTCTGCCAGTTCCCCTCACTCCCAAACCATAGCCACCTCTCTCTCCTGTGCCCAGGGGAGGAGTGGCTGGTGAAGCGTGTTGGTGCATATCTCCCTGGTGTGTTTGAGGAGGTGGTCGACATCGTGGATGCTTTTGTACTGACCGAAAAGGTGACCATAGTGGGGAGGGGAAGCCACTGCTGCTGAAGGTGTGATCTATACAAGGGGTGAGGGTGCACTGTGATTTTGGCTGGGGAGGGAGTTAGGCAGCCCCTGAAGGGAGAGCAAAGTCCTGTCTCCTGAGGGGATCGGGGTGGCTGTTACTGATCGCCTCCCAACTCCACATCCCCATGGTTACCATGGCCAATTTGCATTTTAGTTGGGGGGAAGCTCCCTTCCTGTGGGGTGACCTCTTTATTGACCATCTATAGGCTGTGTGGGTGGGACTGCAGTTCCAGGCTTCCCAGCTCTGCCTCTACAGGGAGTGGCAGTGGTAGAGGGAAGATAAGCAGGGCAAAGGCAATGAGGGGAATCAGGAAGGTCATGGTGTGAACTGGGTATATTCTCTGGGGGTGAGGGGTATGAAGTGGAAGGACATTAGGGAAAACTAGGTATAAGTTAGAGTAGGGAGCGTAGTATGGAATGGGCCCTGTGGACAAGGGGAAGATGGGCCTTGGGGAGAGGGGAGAGTAGGTGGGAGTAGGGAATCCTTGGGGAGGAAGGAGCATCTAAGAATGGATCCCCTGGTGCTGACAGCCACATTCCCCTTTCCCTCCACAGCGGGCACTACATCTCCGTGCCACTAAGACCTTCCGGGACCCACAGGACACAGTGCGCCGTACAGGTGAGGAGTGGCTGGTGACACTGGCGCAGAGTGAGGCCTACATCCCTGATGTCTATGAGGAGGTGCTGGGTATCGTTGAGATCACCACACTGAACAGCCGCCAGTATTGTGTGGTGTGTGACCCAGTGGGGCCTACTGGCAAGCCTCAGTTAGGCCAGGAGAAGGTCATCAAGGTATTTACCACCCACTTTCCGTAGGGGGCTTGTATATGCATGGCAGTAGGGTAACAGGATCACCAGGGGCGTTGCTGGCGCCTGGCACACAGAGCTCATGCCCCTAATCCCAGCGCCAGTGCCCCGGGTCCTGGCACAGCCCCTGCCTCTCCCGGTCTCCAGCCGGGGATCTGGGGCCTGGCTGGCGCAGCAGGCGTCAGAGGCTGGGTTGGGCCTGAGCACCGAATCAGGGCTGGGGGCATGGCCAGTGGTCAGGGGGTGGGGCCTGGGCCAGCGCCCTGGGTCCTTTCCCGGGGCAGCGACGCTCCTGAGGATCACCTCTAATATATGAGGCTGTTTTCCTTATTAGAGGTAGCTGTGGTATCTTTGTGGGGTATGCTTATCCCAGTAATTATAGTAAAGATGTGCCTCTAAGGGACTCTCAGTTTACGCTTCTAATTGCCATAGGCCTATGTCCCTGGAAGGTGCGTTTATCCTATTATATGTGGTAGCATGGCCTCATGAAGCCTGGTATGTGTGATAATTCTGCTACCAGCCCATTGGGTCCAGAATGGCTGCATCTGCCATAATTGCTAGAATAAAGACATACTTCGGATAGGCTGCTATGCTTACCATAGGACAGGGATCAACAACCTCTGCTGGACCCAGTGCCAGCCCTACTCCTCCAACCCTTAGCAGTGCTAGGGGTGGGGCCAGCAGGTGCTGGAGGTGGGGTCAGGAGCCATGGCTTGCAGCAGCTTCTTTTCATTGCTGGCCCTGTTTCCCAGTTGGTAACTGAGGCCAGCGGGGGTCAGGAGCCATGGCATGTGTGTGGCTCTTGCGCACTCAGCACCTGCTGCGGTTAGGGCTGGCAGGAGGGAGTGGCCGCAGGGCTGGAAGCCCTGTGTGTGGTTGTAAATAGGCTTGCGTGCCAGGGCTTGACAACCCCTGTCCTAGGAGTCTACTACCGTTTATACCAGATAATAGCTGCAGTTCCAAATGGGCAAGGTGTAAGTGTATAATGCAAGGTTATAGGCACAGTAATAGCTTTGCGGGGGTGGGTTATTACTCAGGGTGTAGAAGCATATAGGTATGATATTTCCAGTTTATAGGTGGAGGGTGACTGGGTCATTGTATAAGAGGGTTTATCATGTTTCCTAAACTGTGTAGGCAAGGGGCTGCTGTATTTTGAGGGTTAATATATAAAAAGATGGAAAAAGCAGCTGGTCACCTTGGAATGGGGTGGGTCTAACCATATTTTTCAGGCTTTCTGAGCAGCCGTTGCCTTATTTCTTCAGCAATAAATGCAGCTGTGAATCCAGGAGTCACAGACTGAGGGGTGGTCTTGCCAAATTTTCTAGTTTTTATGCACAGTATAATATGGTACCTTATTACCTAGACTACGCACGTGCTACCTCCCCATATCTATTGGGTTAGCTTTGGAAATTCTCAGAGTGCTCTCTCCTTGTTGACTCCTCCAGGGGGAGAAGTCATTCTTCCTGCAGCCAGGAGAGTCTCTGAAGGAGGGGATTCAAGATGTCTACATTCTGTCAGAGGAAGAAGGACTGCTGCTGCGGGCAGTGCGGAAGCTGGAGGACGTGGATGAGGTGGGGAGAACACTGAGCTGGGCGGGCTGTGGGTGGGGATCAAGGAGCCCTGGGGATCTCTGACGCTGTTCTCCCCCCAGGATGGCAGTGAGGTGCTTCGGAAGCCGGGTGATCGCTGGCTGATCCGGGGGCCCCTGGAGTACGTGCCACCATCTGAGGTGGAGGTGCTGGAGCGGCGCTGTGCCATCCCTTTGGACGAGAATGAAGGCATTTACGTGCGTGACATCAAAACAGGAAAGGTGAGGGGGCCCTGATAGCCCTGCTCCCCCACGGACTCCCAGACCTGGCCCAGTGCCGCCAAATGGCCCCATCTCCCCACTCTTCCTGGCTGCCCTGTCTCCCCAGGTGCGAGCAGTGGTTGGGCACACCTACATGCTGACTCAGGATGAGGAGCTGTGGGAGAAGGAGCTGCCCCCCAACGTGGAGGCCCTGCTGACCTCAGGCCGGGACCCCGTGGCTGACCGCTCTGGGGCCCCTCCCCAAATTGGTGAGGGCCACTCCCGTGACAAGACCCGGGTGGTGAGTTACCAGGTCCCTCACAACGCGGCTGTGCAGGTGTATGACTACCGGGAGCGGCAGGCCAGGTGAGTGGGGGGTGCTGGGAAGCGTCTAGGAAGCTGGGTGGAGCAGACCGTGGATGCGGAAGGGGCAATGGGACAGGCACGGGGAGGTGGATGGTGCAGTGGGTGGGGACTTGGGTTTGAGGGCAATGCTCCCTCTAATTACTCGTCGACTGTGTGCGCAAACAATTTCTTTGTGTGCGCAGAACATTTTGTTTGTAAGCACCAATATTAGCACTATTGAATTTTTTTGTGCGAACTTTATTTTATTGTGTGCGCAGGTTTCATGACCTGTATGCACCTGCACACACGCACAGCTTAGAGGTAACAGTGTTTGAGGGTACTGTGAAGGTGTGAGTGGGAGTCAGTGGAAGGTGGTCACGTGGGGCCATGGGCTGAGGTCCCTAGGGCTCCCTCCCGTGATACCTGGGGCTGACATCCCCCCTGTTTTTGTCCCCCTTGCTGCCCCAGGGTGGTGCTGGGCCCAGAGCTGGTTCTGCTGGGTCCAGATGAGCAGTTCACTGTGCTGAGCTTGTCAGGGGGGCGGCCCAAGGTCCCCCATGCTCGCCGCTCCCTCTGCTTACTGTTGGGCCCTGACTTCTGCTCCGACATTGTCACCATTGAGACAGCTGACCATGCCCGGCTGCAACTTCAGCTGGCCTACAACTGGTAAGGGGCCAAGGCTGGGATGGGGGAGGTATAAGGCTGGGGAGGGAGGAGGGCTACTATTGGGGAGGGTGTTAGGGGGCATCGCAGATCTGTTGGCCACCCCAGCCCACTACTTTTGACTGGCCCAACCCATTAAACACTTGACAGGGCCTGGCGTTGCCCCAGTCACTGGCCTTTCAGCCCCCTTGCAGCTTGGGGGTCTGGGTCAAAGGGGAGGCTGGGAAGTGCAAGAAGACAAGTTGGGAGGCCTGTTTGCCCAGATCCCTAATGGCCCCACCCCACCTCCAGGCACTTCGAGGTGCCGTCATCCACCGAACTCCCCGAGCTCTCCCGACTCTTCAGTGTCCCGGACTTCATCGGCGATGCCTGCAAAGCACTGGCTTCCCACATCCGGGGAGCTGTGGCCTCTGTCACCTTTGATGACTTCCACAAGGTATGGGATCTCCTGGTGTGGCCTCTCCCTGGCAACCTTCCTGCCCAGCCCTCCTGAGGCTCATTACCCCCTGCTCCCTCCAGAACTCGAACCGGATCATCTGCTCGGCTGTGTTCGGCTTTGACTCAGAGCTGAAGGTACGTAGCTCCCGGCGCTTCCCCCAGAACGGGCTAGTTGTCAGCAGCGTGGACATCCAGAGTGTGGAGCCAGTGGATCAGCGCACCCGTGATGCACTGCAGCGCAGTGTCCAGTTGGCCATTGAGATCACCACCAACTCACAAGAGGCAGCTGCCAGGTACAGCTCTAACCCCACCCAGTGCTTCCAGGGCACCCCACGTCCCTGCCCGGGACTTGCTCTGATATACCCATCTTCCCAGGCATGAGGCTGAGCGACTTGAGCAGGAAGCCCGGGGACGGCTGGAGCGGCAGAAGATCCTCGACCAGGCAGAGGCTGAGCGGGCCCGGAAGGAGCTGCTGGAACTGGAGGCCCTGAGGTTGTGTGGGGCTGGGGCTTGGTTGCTGGGGAGGGTTCTGGGTGGGTTGCCGGAGACAGGATTGGGGGGTAAATGGTTGGGGAGGGATGGGAGGTGTCTGAGAGGGGTCCGTGATCCAGTGTGACCCTGTCCCCCAGTGCTGTGGTAGAGAGTGCTGGCGCAGCACGGGCTGAAGCCCAGTCCAAGGCAGAGGCGGCACGGATTGCAGGCGAAGCGGCTGTGGAGCAGGCCAAGCTCAAGGCTGAGGCAGCTGCCATTGAAACGGTGAGTGAACAGAGGTAGGCAGGCCAGGAGGTGGAGTGTGGGGGAGAAGTTTTGCCTGTGAGGGTAGAGGTCCCAGGGGTGGAGGTTGGGGCACTGGCCTCGACCCTGACCCTATCCCTGTTCCCTGGCGCAGGAGTCAGAGCTGAGCCGGCTTGCTCGGGCACGGGAACAGGAGCTGCGCTTTGCCCGGGCACAGGGTGAGCAGGAGGCAGCGCGGGCCCAGCTGCTGGCCGAAGTGGAAATAAAAAAATTCCAGGAGATGACGGCTGCCATTGGGGCTGGGACCCTGCGTGACATCGCCCTAGCTGGACCAGAGCTGCAGGTGGATCAGGGGCAGAGCTGGTGCATGGTTTAGGCAGGGTGGGGTGGGGCCTTGTTTCGGGGAGGTAGGGGTGCAGCTTGGGCAGCTGGTGAGGGTACAGGTGGCACTTGGGCTGGGAGGGCAGGACTTGCTGGGGGTGGGGTTTGGGGATGTGGGGAAAGAAGTGTCACTCACTACCCCCTGCCTCCACAGGTGAAGCTGCTCCAGGGCCTGGGCCTCCAGTCGGCCCTCATCACCGATGGCTCCTCCCCCATCAACCTGTTCTCCACAGCAGGGGGGCTGCTGGGCATCCTGCCTAAGCCCCCCACAAGGCAGGATGAGTGAGGTTCACCTGTCCCCCATGGAAATGGGCTCCCATTGTCATTGCCCAGCACGTGCGTTGTAGTCTGCAATAAAAGTGGCAACAGGTGTGGAGGGAATGGGCCACAGGTCATTGGCAGGCTGGGTCTATGTCACAGACCTGACCTTGGTGGGTGCTATGATGTCATCCACTCAAGGGGTGTGGCCAGGCCAAGCTCCCTCCCCCCTGGAAACAGGTATGGGACAGTGGACTTGGGTCTGGCTCCTGCTGTGGGTGCTGGTACCACCCCTCACGGCCAGACCCTTGCCACCTAACGGCACCACCCCAGGCACAGGTGAGTGCTGGCCCCATGGTCCCCCTGACCAAGCTTCTGATCATCCCATTGCACAGTATGCTGTGCCACCACAGCCTCCTTAGCAAGCAGCAAGAAAGGTCAAAGTGTCCTCCTGTGAGCAGCAGAGTCTTGCCCATGATGTACCAGAGCATCTCCTCCTTGCCAGCTCCTGTCTCTGCCTTCTTGCCCCTGCAGTACCCCAGAAGGGAGTGACACAGCCTCGCAACCTACCGCAACATTGGAGAGCAGCCCATCTTCTTCACAGCCAGTGAGGGAACGGGGGCAGTGACCCTCACAAGGATGGTGTCCCTCAGTCCCAACCTCCACTCAAGCTGTAGGCCCCACCTGCCTTCAGCTCCACCACTGCCCTTCAGTCCCACTTCCAACCCCAGACCATGCCCCCCTAATGGTGCCAGTGACTCTGTCCTCTCCCCAACCCTCGGCCATGCTGCTAGCTCTAGCATTGTCCCTACTGCCAGCCCTAGGCCCTAGCTCTGCAGGCCTTCTTCATCTGAGCCGTAGACCCACCCTCATCCCCCTGCTGCAAGTCTGCCCTAGCCCTGGTTATGGAGGGAACATGGGAGGCTTGTAAACTCTGGTCCCTTAGCTCAGCCTGGGGAGATGGCTTGCTTCTACTTTGTCCCCTCATCAACATTTTTGCTCTGCCCCCCAGATCCTCTCCCCCAACTCCTGCGCCGCATCCTGCTTGGTTCTGTCCTCCTGACCATGCTCTTCTTCCTCTACCAGATCTTCAGCAAAGTGTAGGTGTCCTTCCTCGATGCCTGGGTCCCATTTCCTCACCCTGACCTCCTGTCCACCAACAGTGACCTGCCCTCTTGTTCTCTCTTAGGGTCTGCAGTCGCAGAACTGAGGAGCAGCACGATGAGCTGAACCCCTCAATGGAGCATTCTGCTAGTGGGGGAGGGGGGTAATAATCACATCCAGGCAGGGGTGCTGGCATTAGATCAAGGCTCCTTTAATACTTTGCAGCCCTCAGTTATAAATCCCCCATCCCCCTATTTACATCCTACCCCAGTGGGTGGCTGGGGGGCCCCCCAGGCTTGGGAAGCATAAATTCTGCTGTCTCTGGTAGGAGGGAGCTCAGTTTCCCACCCATTGCCTGGTTATTGCTACTGTGGGGGGCAATGCAGAGGGCTCCCCAAGTCATTCTATTGCCTTGCTGGTGGGGGTCCAGGTAGGTCTCCCTCAGTTGTACACCCTAGGCTCCCAGAGTGCCCCCCCATTCCCTACAGGGCAGCCCCCCAAGCATTGGTACTGCAGATCTATCCCTAGGATCCTGGGGGGTCCCTCTTACCAGCCACTTAATCTATGGGTCACCCTCTGCCAGCCCCCAATAAATAAGTAAATTAGAAGCTGAGGCTCCAGGGGTCTGGCAACAGGAGTCAGCTCAGGCACTGTCCCCCCCCCCACACCTTGTTGCCTACAAGGTCTCAAGTCAGCAGCCCAGGATTCTGCCCATCGTGCAAGGCAGGAGAGGGTCTCAGGCCTGCACCCCACTCCCTGAGGCCTTGCCTGTTGCACAGGTGGGTCGGGGGCTTCAGTCCACTCCAGTCCCCCACCCCCTCCAAGGCCATACCCATTGCTGGCAGGGGGGGTCTCAGTCCAGCATCCCCCAGGGCCACGCCCATAACAGGGGTGTCAGTCCAGTGCCTGCCCCCCTGGGCCATGGCCATTGCGCAAGGCAGGAGGCTCCTTTGGGCGGGTGCGGCGGAAGAGGCGGAAGGCTCCACGGCAGATGAGGCCAAACCAGTAGAGTTGCGGAGCCAGCAGCAGGGCAGCGCCTAGGTTGTAGGTGGGTGGGATGGCAAGGGGCACGCGGTGCAGGGGCAGCCCAGCATGGCGCCCATAGGCCCAGTACATGTAGGGGAAGAGCAGGATCCGGCAGCAGAAGAAGGTTACCAGCATGAGCAGCCCATTCACCTTGTGCAACAGCCGGTGCTGCTGCTTGTACTGTGGGGAGAAAGACCAGTGATGGGCTGGGCAGCCTCGTCCCTGTGCCACTGGGACTGGAACCCAGGTGTCCAGGAACCCTCTGTCCTCATGCTGCCTGGGAATGGAACCAAGGTGTCCGGGAAGCCCCTGTCCCTGTGTCGCCTGGGAACAATCTGAGCAGCCCTCCCCTCTGCTACTGGGAATGGAACCTGGGCATCCAGACAGCCCTGCCCCACTCTGGCTGAGCACCTAGGTGTCTGGGACCCACTGTTCCTGCTGGAAACAGAATCCATGCGTCTGGGAACCCTCTATCTCACCCCTCTCCATCCCAATACTTGGAAACGGAACCCAACCATCCATGCACCCGTAACACCCCCTGTTGGCTGGCCAGAGCGCCCCAGTATCCAGCCCACCATCGCACAGCAGGTACTCACCAGGATAAGCACCTTGCCCAGGCAGACGAAGGGTGTGCTCAACTCGGCCATCAGCATGCAGCCCAGGAAGAAATCTCCCTTCCCCTGGCGCCACAGCTGGAGGAAGAATGGGGGTGAGGGGCAGCAAGTGGAAATCTACACCTGGAGTCCAACAATTCAGCCCCCAAACTCAAAACACCCCCATGCAGCTTGGTCCCACCCTTGACATTTGTAATCTGTCCTATGGAGATCAGGGTGCCCACTTGCAGGAATGGGGAAGCACACTAGTTCCATGCAGAGATGGGATGGACCCCCAGAGGTGTTGGGGGTCCTGGGGCTATCAGTGTCCCACTCCCTATGGAGATGGGGAAGCACACCAGCATCACACAGAGATGAGGTGCCCCCTGTGGGTAACTGGGGTCCCAGGCTCCCATTCAGCATGGAGATGGAGAAACACACGTACAGGTGAAGTCCCCCCCGAGGGTATCTGGGGTGCCGTGATGATGGGTTCCCTTGCCACAGAGATGGGGACCATGCAGAGAGGGGGTCCTGGTGGTATGGTGAGGGGTCAGGGTCCCACTCACCACAGAGATGGGGAAGCAGACCAGCACCATACAGAGGTGGTGCAGCACCATGAGGCACTCTTTGTGCAGGTAGGCGCGGGTGACAGTGCGCAGCGAGCGGGCCCCAGCAGCCTCGTGTCCCTTCACCCGGTACTTGTGCCAGTGGCACAGGAACATGGCATAGATGTCATAGATGAAGTAGGGCACTGCAAACTGTGTGTAGGCCCCTGTCAGCCAGTGCCTGCAGGAAGAGGGAGGTTAGAGTGGGGGCAGTAGGACCTTGCTGAGGACACCAGAGAGAGGGAGTGCCCAGAACAGGAAAGATGTGGACCCCTGCTGGGGTGCACGAGGTGTGGGCAGAGCATGAGCCATGGCGGCTATGCTGTGTGAGGCAGGGGCGAACTGGCACAGGGACTCTGGTGCAAGAGGGGAGGGGCCTGTGGAGTGGCAAGGTTGGAGGCAGCATGGCCTGGTGGGTAATGACTGGCTAGATCGATGGAGTATTGATGGGCACCAGCTGCTGCAAGGTCACAGGGGACATGGCCTTCCCCTCCTCTGGGAGATGGGCCCCCTCCTCCACTGTTCAGAGTGCAGCTGTTCCACAAAACCCTGGCCCAACTTCACCAGTGCCCTTCACTTCTGACTCAGAGCCCCCAGTAGCCCAGTCCCGGGCCCCTGTTCCCCAGCTCAGCCAGTGGCTCTCACCCCTCTTCTCTGCTGAGTGGCTGAGACTGGCTCAGCTTGCCATATTTCTCCTCTGATCCTTCCTTCATGGCTGATGAGGGTAGGTGACTCCATTATACTGGGAATCCTCCCACATCTAGCCTGCCCCAGCAGAAGCTGCTATCTGTGGGGAGACACTCCTACCGCCTTGTCAATCTGCTAACGCCGGCATAGGGGACCCCCCCCCAGCCCCCGCCCCCCTCCAGTACCGCAGTCCTGCCGCCAAATTGTGCTGACAGAGGTCTCTGCCCAATGTGAGCTGATTAGGCCCCATGCCAGAGCCGCAGCTTGGGATGCTGCAGTGGGACGCAGGACTCAGGACTGCAGGGCGGGAGTGAGGGCAGGGCAGGAGCGAGGGACACCAGCAGAGCTGAGGAGGAGGGCCCAAGGCTGAGCTAGTTCCCTGCCCATTGATATGGGAGGGATGGGGGGGTGAAGTGTCCCATGATGCTCTTCTCTCACCCCCCCACCTAAAACCATAAAGGCCTCAGGTGCAAGGGGGGGTAGCTCCCATGAAAACCAGCCCCCTTCAGTCAGAGGGTGTGACCAGGGCTAGGGACCCCCGTTCAGAGAGCTAGGAGAGACCTCAGGAGTCCTAGCTCCCAGCCCCCACTCTAACCCACCAGACCCCTCCCTTCCTGGAGCCAGGGAGACCTTCGGAGTCCCGGCAGATGTCCTTGGTCCACCTGCTGGGGCTAATTACCCCGGCCAATGTCGACTCTGGCGCACACAGCTGCGGGGTCAGGCTGATTCCGTCCGACGGGATTAGCGCGCCTGCCCATCTGTGCTCCGAGTGGGGGCAGGGATAATTCCAGCTCAGCGCCTGGGGAGGACGGTGAGCAGGCCAGCGACCCGGGGAGGGGAGGGGAGAGCTGGGCGGAGGGGCTGGATCCAGGCAGGGACGCTGACCCACCCTGCATCCCCAGCACTACTGCCTCCCTGCTTTAACCACTAAACTAACGCTCCTAAAGCCCAGAGAGAACCCAGGAGTCCTGGCTCCAGCCCTCCCCCACCAGCAAGGCTCTGTCCGCTGTGCTGAGCAGAGCCACGCCCACACCCAGCGCCGGCCCTCCAGCACCATGGACAGCGAAGAACAGGCCCCGCCCCCGCAGTGCCCCTGGGGAGACGCCGGGCTGGAGAGCCGAGAAGCAGCCCCGCCGGCTCCTGCTCCGCCCCCCATCGCCCACCATAGGGTAGCCAGTCCCCACCCTGCCCCCGCCCCGCACTCAGCACCCCCTGCTGGGAAAGACTGGCCGGGAACTAGCCAGGAACTTCCCCACAACGAGCAGCGCCCCCTGCTGGGAGAGGCTGGGATGGCGTGGGCAGGAGCTTCCCACAGCCAATACTCCCCTGACCCCCCCCAGCGCCCCCGTGGCTGGAGGCCAGCACTGCTGCATATCCCACCCAGAGCTCCCCTCCCCCAACCCCAGGGGCCTCTGTCACCGCCCTGGCCCTGGCGGCCAGTGTCAGGCGCTGGGTGACACAGTGCTCAGCATGTGCCCCGGAGGGAGCTGGGCAGGGGGCCAGGCGGGCTGTGGGACACGAGCTGGGCAGGGGCACTCACTGGTCATCGATAACATGTTTGCAGGAGCTGAAGATGATGTATCCGGCCGTGGAGGCCATGACGGCTTGAATGGAGGAGACCAGCCTGCAAGAGAGGGACATGGGGTCAAGGAAAGCAACCCCCCTTTCCCTGCCCCCGAGCTCTGCCAGTGCCCATGATCTGTGACCCACAGCCCTGCTAGCCCAGCCTGGGCTCTGGATAGTCACTTCTGCGTGTCCACAATTGCTCTCCAGGATGCTGTGGGGCAAAATGGGCCTAGTGAGAGGTGCCAGGAGCAGATGGCTCTGGTGCTCTGGGGTGGCTGGACTGGTGGGGGGCTGACAGGCCCAGCTGGAACCCCATGTCACAGCACTGACAACCCCTTTAGATGTGCGTATGATCAAAGTGGGGCATCTCAGCCTGTGGTGGGAGTCTTGCTATGGCAGATCCCAGCCCAGCCATCACCCAGGGCAGCCAACCCCACAGCTCCAGCCCCCACAAGCTGAGGTACCTGGCCCATTGGCAGGGGTACTACAACCTTCCTGGCCTGCCTAGCTTACACCCAGTCTCCTGGCCTGGGCCAGATGAGGGAGCCTTCACCCTTCGCCTGATGACCTACAGTGTGTCTGTATCCCTCCATGGCCCCTGCCGCCTTCCCTCCACTGTCCCTTTCCATTCATCCCTCTGTGGTTCCTGCCCCCTTCTCTCCATGCCTCCATAACCACCGTCCCTTCCCTCCGTCCCTCCACTGCCACTATCCCCTTCCCTCCAACCCTGCACAGCCACTGCTTCCTTTCCTTCAACCCTCCGTAACCCCTGCCCCCTTCCCTCCATAACCACTGCCCCCCTCTCTCAATCCCTTTGCTACCCCCTTCCCTCCACAGCCCTTGTCCCCTTCCCTCCCTCCCTCTACTGCCACTGTCCTACCCTCCAACGCTCCGTTGTTACTGCTTCCCTCCATCCACAGCCCCTTCCCTTCATCCATCCCTCTACAGACACTGCTCCCTTCCGTACATTCCTCCGCAGTCACTGCTTCCTTCCCTCCCTCCGTCCATGGCCACTGCCCCCTTCCCTCCATCCACTCACTAACACTGTCTTCTTCCCCCCATCCCTCTGCAGCCACTGCCACTTTCCTCGCCTCCCTCCAGGGTCACTGCCCCCTTCCTTCCCTGTCTCTGCAGGCACTGCTTCCTTCCCTCCATCGCTTCCCTGCCGTTGCTTCCTTCCCTTTATCTGTCTTCTGTCCCTTTCGCCTTCCCTTCATCCCACCCCTCCCTGCCTCTCTGCTCTACTCCTGTCTCTTTTCTCCATCCCTCCATCCATCTCTGCTTTCCTTCTCCAGCCCCTCACTCCTTCCCTCAATCCCATGGTACCTGGCAGAGATGATTACAGCATCGGCCTCGTCCCAGCGCAGCCAGGGCAGCCGTTTGAGGCTGTTCTTGGCCAGCAGGAAGAGCCCTGGAAAGACGATGCCTCCGGCCACCAAGGCGTGAAACATCGCTGGTGGGGTACGGAAGCAGGGACCCACACAGATGAGGGGAGGGCTGGGGAGTGGGGGTCAGTGGGGCTAGGAGCCGACCTTGTTGCAGCCTGATGGGGGACAGGCCTGGGGGTTGCACATGGTAGTGGGGGGCGATGGGGGGCCGGCAGCAGCTGCTTGGATCCAGGCAGCGGCTCTGAGGCCGGCTGTGACAGAGAGAAGGGGGGGAACAGAGGGGAGGGGAGGGGGAGCAGCTCTCAGGCGCTGGGTGGAGGCACTTAAAGGGACAGCATCGGAGTGTCCTGTGCTGGCTGTGGGATCGAGGAGGGGTAGTTGGATGGGGGGGCACAGTGATTAGTTGGGGGCACTAAGATCGGGGAAAGGAGCACAAAAACCATATGGGAATGGAAAGAACTGGGAGTACAGCTGGAAGGACCAGGTGTGAGGGGCACCACCAGAGCTAGGGTGAGAGAGCCCAGGACGAGGGTAGCAGGGGGCTGTGGGTCAGGACTGAGGGGCATGACAAAGTTGTGGGGGTGGGGAAGGCACGGCAAGGATAGCAGGGGAATGAAGGGCACCAGCACAGTGGAGGGAAAGGGGAACTCAAGGCTGGGATAGAAGGGGGGTTATTGAGAGACGTTTTCCAGAGTCCTGGTGTTAAATGCGCATGGAGTGACACCTGCTGAGAAGCCTGGTATGATCAGGGAGTCCCACAGCGCGGTCCTGACTGGTGTAAATTGGCTTTACATGGTCTGAATGGAAAGAGGTCTTTAAAAGGGGGCATTGAGGGGATCAGTTCCCTCCTCACAGCCAGCCAGAGTGTCGGGAGACTGGGGGGGGGGTCACCCTACAGTCATCCCCGGATGGTGCTGGACACACACGGAACTTTCGTTTAATCCCATAATCCTGTTGGCACAGGCACAGAAAGGTGGGGATCAAGGTCAGGGCCCAGCTGGGGGAGGGTATTTAAAGCCTCTATCCCCCTAGGGCACCAGGGAAATCGGCTCAGGGCTAATTTTCCCGCAGATGGCAGTGTGCCCCGCCCCCCCCGTGCTAATCCGGAGAGCCCAGGTGGTACCTGCTGTGCCAGTGACCCTGGAGTCATCCCAAGGGGGGGGGCGGCGTTTGATCAGTGGATGAATGGGGGAGACCTCTGAGCCACCAGCGCCACCCGGTGGCTAACGGAGACTCCCCCCCTCCCTGTGCCTTTCATAGAAGCCAGGAGTCCGGGCTCCAGACACCCACTTCCCTCGCAGAGCTGAGTTAATGCCTGGAGGGTGATTGTCCTTACTTGGCAGCGACATAGGTGCCATGCAGCTGGTCCATGGCCAGGGCCCGGGAGTCGTACAGCACCGAGCGCAGGGCGAGGAAGAAGATGGGAAAGAAGCAGCAGCTGAAGAGGAAGATCACGGCCATCTGTGAGGAGAAAGAAAGCAGCGCAAAAGGGGGTGCTGGTGACTCTCTGGTGCCCTTCCCCTTACCTCCCCCTTTCCTACCCCTGAAACCTCCCCCACCCATCACGGGCACACAGAGCACTCGGACCCCCCAACTACTTCTCCCTGAACTCTCCCCCCCGCCTCGACCCCCAGCGCTGACTCCTGCCCCGCCCCGCAAGTGACCCTGCCCCCCAACAATTAACCCTCCCTGCCCCGCCTCAGCCACTCTCCCTCCCCTCCCACGCCTTGCCAAGCCCCCTCCCCAGCCACCCTCCCTGCCCCGCCCCCAGAACTGCTCCACCCCCGCCCCACGATTACCCCCTCAGACTATTTGCATAAATTAGCATGTTCTGACCCCCCATGGCTCACCGGGAGACCCCTTCATCCCCCAGCCGCCAGCCTAGGGCTCCGTGCGGATATTTGCATACAATGGGTTACTACTTGAATAAATTTGCATATTATTATCTCGTCAGCGGCTACTCGCCTCTAGCCTGCCCTGAGTTCATTTGCATATTCGTCCACGGCATCAATGAAACATGCCCTGATTTGATTACTAATGAGGATATTTGCGAGCTAGTGCCCGGCCTTGCCTTGATTTGACGGTACAAATTTGCTTCTCATTCACTTCTGCATACTAATCAGGCTCCGCCCCCTCCCTGAAATTGAGGGAGTTTAGCTGGAATTAGAGCGCATCTAATTAGCCCGCCCCTAGTGAATAATCAATTACCCCCACCGACCCTGCCGGGGGAAGCGCCTCGAAGCGGCAAAGACAGTAGCGCGCATGCGCTCCTCCGCCTTTGCGGCACGTGCTCGCGTCCAGGTCTGCAAGGCGCATGTGTCTTGCTCTGTGGCTGGAAAGCACGAGGCTCGAGGGAGGTTGCGCGCATGCGCTAGCTGCCGGACCTAACGCGCGTACCCGAAGCAGTTAACGGTCGTTCAGTTCCCAGGATGCCAGTCAGCCGGCGTTCCCGCCAGACTTTCCGATTAGCTATGGCGCCAGCCAATGGAAATTCGCGGAACAGCCTGGTTGCTGGGCAGAGCAGATGGAAACAGAGGATGAAAGGGAGATGCCCATTGGCTGTGGGTGAAGGGGCATAGAGACGCGATACAAAATCCCTGGGGAATTTCAATTGATCTAATTAATAGAAGACTTGGGAAGGGTTCACAGTCTCGAGTTATGACGTGGGGGCAGCTGCCCGGTTCCTTCGGTCACCATGGTTAGCAGCAGCCAATCAGACGTCGTTGCTAGGCCCGAGATGTGAATGTCTCTCTTTGTTGGGCCTATTGGCTGGAAGGGGCGGACATGGGCTGGTAATGCAGGCTGCGCTAGATCCGGGGCCTTCGCACGTGTTCGCTTCCATTCGCGCGCATTGCGACTATAGCCAGTCTAATGTCATCATTTCCGGTTCGCGCGCAGTTCCTCAGCTGTGGGTTTACATTGCGTACTTCCGGTACGCATGGGCATTGGTACTCCACGATTACTGGCTAGCTGGGAGGACTTTTGTCCTGTGCGAAGCTCCGTAGCGGCATCGGGGCGGGGCGAGTGCCGTTGCTTATGGCAACTAAGGGACGCGCGAGAGCTGGGCGGGGTATCGCGGGATGTCGGAGGGGCTGCAGCGAGTGGGTACGCGGGTCCTTCAGGGGTCTTATGAATATTCATGAGGCGTGACTATTAATTAGATGTTCGTAGCCTAATTACATGCATTGAGTGTTCATAAGGAGGGGAGGTGACAAATTAATATGCATGAGATGCTAATTTTGAGGGATGAGGTTTTGAATAATTTGCATAAATCTTGGTTAGGGATAAGGGCAGGGGAGGAAGTTCATCCTACGAAGGGATCAGACCAGGCCCCGCCTAATAAATATACATGAAGACTAATGAAGGAGGTGGAGACCTTCCTGCGATTAATATGCATGAGTTGGTGGTGCCTGCAACTCAATGATGTGTGTGTGGTGTGGGAGGGGGCCAAGGTTCATTACTATTAATTAACTATATTAATATTCGAATTGAATATTTATTAGTGGGTGTACATCTTAATGAGAGTGCGAGGTCCTGCCTATATCAAGCCCCTCTGAGGCCACGTCCCCACGTGGTGAGTCTGGCTGGAGGGTGGTTAGTAGGTTCAGAGTGCCCGACAGACCTGGGACAGCATCCTGCTGCTCTGGGACCTGCCCCGGCCCCGATTTTTGGGTTAAGGATGGAGGCGTTAGGTTCAGGGATAGTCTGATAGTAGGTAGGGCATAGGTAGGGGTGAGGTTCAGTGGGGCAGCTTAGGGGGCTGAGTCCTCCCTTGCTGGGGACTCTGATCTATCTCTTTGCCTGTTGCAGATATGGGAGCTGGTGCAAACATAGCCCCCTAAGGGCAAAGAGAGACCCCAATCCCCCTGAGGACTCCCATTCCCCACAATCCACTAATGGCTGTAAGTTACCCCTCCCCAGCTGCCTCCTTTGCTCTGCACCCCTTGCTGCACCTCCCCCGGGCTCTCTGACCTGCCCCACCTCCTGTCTCTACCTGCTGCAGACCTCCACACTGGGCCCCCCCAGCTCCCTGCTCCTGCCTCTTCCAGCCATTGTCTTCATCACCGTGACAGCCTACCTGCTCCTCATCATCATCATCCTGGCTCTGCGCCAGTGCTTGCTGGTAAGGGGGGACCAGTTGAGAGCATCACTCTAGACTGGGAGGCAGAGGGAAAGGATATGGAGGGAGTGATGGGGGTATATTTAGGGGGTTATAGGGTTGGGCAGACCTAGTTGGTCACAGCAAGGATGGAGGTCAGCTGCCGGGGGGGCGTATTGGCCCTTCCCATCTCTTACACCCTTTCTCTGCAGGCCCGTGGACTCTGCGTTGACTGCTGCTGGTGTGAAAAGGGAGTACTGGGGGGGCCCTGCCAGTGCTGCCTAACCTGCGCAGAGGCCTGCGATTGTGCCCCTCCCTCTGTCACACGCTGCCTAGACACCTGTTGTCCTCGACACCAGGTGAGTGATCCCCAAAGCCTTTGGGACACTGCCCCCACGGTGGTGGGGAGTTCTGCAGACAAATGTTCCTGTAAATACCCAGTGGTGAGTAGTCCTGTGGGTTAAGAGCAGCTATTTAGCATCAGCCTGTGGCACACCACAGCAGTCACTGGTGAACTTCCCATGCCAAGAAGTCCTGCAGGTTAACAGCCCTGATTCCTCTCTCTTCAGGGCTGGGAGTTTGGCGCCTGCCCTCCTTTTCCTCGCTGCTGCCCCCTCTGTGACTGTGCTTGTGCTTACCAGCCCCCTGACTGCCAGAGCATCAACTGCATCTGCTTTGAGGTCAAACTGCTCTGAATGGACACCCCCCCAGGAACAGTGGGCAACTCCCCCATTAGAGACTCAGACTGGCATGTCCTCATCAAAGATGGATTGGGAGAATGCAGGGGGGCTGTGTATGGGGATCCCCTGGCCCCCAAATGGGGTGATCCTTCTCCGGTTTTGTAACTTCACCTTCAATAGTTGTAACCCCCACTTTTCTAATAAAACAGCTTTTTAATGAGATGCCTTACTGTGTCTGTAAGTACCCCACCTTCAAATGTCTGACAAAGTGGGATTTTGTCCCACAAAAGCTCATGTGATAAATAAATTTGTTGGTCTTTAAAAGTGCCACAGGTCTCCTTGTTTGTTTGGCTGAACTAGACTAACACAGCTACTCCTCTGAAATGCACTGTGTCTGTGTGCTTTTGGGTACCAGAGGCCCAGAACTGGGGCACGCATTAAAACTTTCTCACCATCAGATTTTCCAGAATCTCTACTGAATTTGGGCCAAATCAGGGAGACATTAACCATAGATTCCAGTAATCACTCCCCCTCAACTAGCCCTGCAACCGCTGCATTGCAGATCCCTGCTCACAAGCTCCCCAACCCCACTGTCCCTGTTTTGGTAACGTCTATGCCTGCAGTTGTCAGGTGACAAGGAAGGTGCACCCTTCCTAGTGTAGATAGGGCAGGTGAAATGAAACTCCATTCTGTTGTTACCCCTGAACCTTATTGGTAACACTGTACAGCTGAAGGCTGACATGGCCTGTTTTTGGGGTTGGGGGAAATGATACGTGGTGATGGTGAGAAGTAGCCCACTGTACTCCAGGGCAGAAATGTTCTGAAATGGTAGTTCATATTGTGTTAACTCTGAACCCTAGTGATGGCTTCCATTTAAAAAGCAGATATTTAAAAAATACCATCACATCTTGATGTTTCACATTGCTAGTGATAAAGACGCTACCGTGACCTTTGGTAAATTGTTCCAGGTGTTAAGTACTCCCGTTTTTATAAATTTATGCTTTTTGTACTGTCTGAATTTGTCTAGCTTCAGCTTCCAGCTATTGGATTGTGTTCGATGGTTCTCTGCTAGTTTGCAAAGCCTGTTAGCAATTATTTATTCCCTTTGTAGGCCCTTCTAAAGGGGGCCAATTTGCCCCTTAACCTTCTCTTTGTTACACACTATATTGCAAGACTGTTTTTTTTGAATGCTTTCCTCACTCTTGGGGCTATTACCTGACGCCTCTACAGTTCAGCTTCATGGGATCCCACCAATGGTCCCACCAATGGCAAATCCAGAGAGAAAATAACCTCTCTGCTCCTACTCAAGAGTCCTTTGATAATTAAAGCTGCCAGTGCCACCAATATTTCTTCGACTTCTTCCTTACGTAAGTTCTCGCTGTTTCATTTGTGTATTTGTTTTATTCATAGGAGCTGATTATTATTTCATCCTCTTTGTGTTTACAGCTGTTGCTTTATTCTGAATGTGTTTTATTTTGATTAGTTTGCTTTTTGCTGTTTTATTTCATTACCAATTTGAGTGTATTACTCTGTCTAGTCTGTTGGCCGTTCATTACTTATTAGTACTGATGGTTTTTTGGGTCACTGCCAGATTGATTTTATTTTATTATATTTAGAAGGTGCTCATTAATATTTAGGTTGATTGGAAGTTTATTTTACTGCTCTATTTACTGCAGCTATTTTTTACTTTTATATTACATGTTGATTTATTTTTGCTGTTATTAGTTGTTTGTATCAAAGAACCATTGTCTTGTTTCTAATTTATCTCTGTTTTTGTTACCACAAGTTCATATGTGTATGTCCCGAGAAAGGGGCCAGATCTCAGAAAGTAGTGAGCAGCACCTGAACTTTGGGTATTAAGGGTGAAGGTGTTTAGAGTTTGGAAGGAAGAAACAGAATTCAAATCAGTTTTGAAAATCTTTGGTGATACATTTTGTAGATTTATTTTCTAGACTGTTTTTTTTTTTTTTGTTACAACTGTGTTGCTTTTACTTATTATGTGAATTTATTTATGAATATATTCTATTAGATTCTTTTTGTAGTAGCTTGCTTTATTTGTATATATATATTATTTTTGTTAATATATTGTTCATATGTATTTTATTATGTATAAACTTACATATTAGCAATTTATTAATTATACTGTATTGCATATGAATTGTGTTTGTATAAGTATATTCTTTGTTTTATTCATGAATGTATGTATGTATTGCTTTACATTTTATATTGGATTTTGTTGTTACTTTATAGTTCAGCTTGGAGGAAATAGGTAAACATCATTTCACTGCGCGCGCGCGCACACACACACACACACACACACACACACACACACACACAAACTGAGAAAAACATATTTCCATTAATAAAAACAGCTTGAGAATGTAGGGAAGTCTTAATTTAAGGCCATTTGACTTTGCATATGTTGATGTGCTGTGGGCAGTTTTTGTTTTAAAGGCAATAAAGCTTTAACTTTTGAATCTTAAAATCTGTTATTAGGTAATTGTCTGACCCTTTGTAATTTCTGTAACTAAAAAATTAAATTAAAAAAAAGCTTAAAAACAAATCATATCTCTAAATTATAACAAAAAAATAATTCTGTCAAGTCTGTTGACCTGAGAGTACATTTATATTTGTTATATATGTACATCAAAAATAAACAAGGAGTTGTGTGGCCCACGAAAGCTCATGTGAAAAATAAATCCGTTAGTCCTGAAGTGGCACAGGACTCCTTGTTTGGTTTTTGCTGGACTAGACTAACATGGCTATCCCTTTGGAAATTGACATATATGTACATGTAGTTTTATTCTTGGTTAACTTTGTGTTTTATCATTGATCAGTTTTCTCGTATCTTTCTTTTATTCTTATTTAACTTTTATTTACCATCATGATGTATTTTATTCTGTTCTTACTAAACCTTCCTTGTTTTATTTCTAAAGTTCATGCTAAGAGCACTCAGAAGGGCTGTGTATTGCATGGGGGTTAGGTCTTTTTTGAATGGTTTGATTGATTTCTGGTGGAGCTTGACGGGTGTCGTTCGCATCCTCAGTGCTGTGGCCTTGGATAGGAATCAGGGACAAAAACCCGCTGTTCATGACACCAAAATAATCGACTCCAGGGCCCGGGGCAATGAACATCCACCTCCCCCGACCCCTGGACCCTCCTCCCCTCCCAGAGCCGGGCCGGGGCCTGCCTCCCTCTAAGCCGGTGGCCGCGGCCCGTAGCCGGGCTCGAGGGGACCCAGGCGTCCGGCTCCTTCCCGCATCCAAGATGGGCGCCCGCCTCTCCTGCCCGCCCCCTCCATGGTGGCCGCCCGGGGCTGGGGGCGCGTCACTTCCCCTCGCCATGTTGCCGCGGTGACCGGCCGGGCTGGGCTGGAGGCGGCGGGGACCGGCCGTGCGGCCCGGCTTGGGGGGAGCCGGGATGTGAGGGGCTGCGGCGGGACCCCGGGCTCCTGAGGAGTTAGGGTTGCTGGAGGGGAGAGCCCTGGGGGTGCCCGGGAATTGGGGGTGGGTTGGAAGTCTTGAGGCTGTTCCAGCTGTGGACTGAGGTGGGGACCCTAATTTGGGGGTGCACTTCTGGCGGCTCCTCTTGGGGTCAGGGTTTGGGGGTCTGCTGGCCAAAGAAGCGAGCAGGGTGTGGAGGGAGAAGAGGGCTGAGGGCAAGGGGGGGCTGTTTCCTTGCAGGGGAGCCCAAGGGGTCTTGATTTGGGGGCTGCACAGGTCAGGGTTTTCGGGGGGACTTGCACATGAGGACTGGCCTGGGAGACTGAGGGGTTGTGTTGGAACTGGGGGTCGCAGGGAGCCCCAGCGCCATGGCATCCTTCGGGGACTCCTACGAGTGGTACATGGGGCCACTGAGCCGCCAGGAGGCCGCGGCCTGTCTCCAGGGTCACCGGCCCGGCACCTTCCTCGTGCGGGACAGCTCCACGTGTCCTGGAGACTATGTCCTGTCCGTTAGCGAGAATGCCAAGGTGAGGGGACCTGCTCATCTGGGGGTGGCAGGGGGCGGGCAGGTGTTCTGGGCTGGTGGGAGAGGAAATGGGGGAAAGAGGGAGATTACTAGGGAGAGAGCCCATGGGTTTGAGGGGAGGAAATCACGCTAGATCCAGAGAGAACCCAGTAATCCAGAGAGAGGAGATGGGAGTGAGAGCTGAGGTACATCCAGCATGTAACTCTTACCTGTCTGTCTCCTTTCTGCTACACCCCTCCACTCCCTCCGCCCCATCTCTCCTTGATGCCCCCTTCTGCCTGCCCCCCAGGTCTCTCATTACATCATTAACAGCCTGCCAGGCCGACTTAAGATTGGGGACCAGGAGTTCGAGGGGCTGCCAGCTCTACTGGATTTCTACCGGGTGCATTACTTGGACACCACCACGCTGGTGGTGCCTGTGTGCCGAGGCTCTGCAGCGCCTGGCCCGGCCCAGCTGCCCCCTGCTGAGGGGGGAGGGGACCCTGAGGCACCATCCGCTGGCCCTGTCCCCCACTGTGAGTGGGTGCAGGCTCTCTACGACTTCGGAGGCACTGACCAGGAGGACCTGCCGTTCCGCAAGGGGGAGCCGCTTCGGGTGCTGGGCAAACCGGAGGAGCAGTGGTGGACGGCCCAGCGGGGTGACGGGCGGGTGGGCATGATCCCCGTGCCCTACGTCCAGCCCTGGCGCCCCCAAGCCAATGTCCTGCTGGGGCCCTATGCTCACCCCAGTGTGGGGGGCCCTCCTGGACCACCACCTGCCCCTCGCAACGGCCCCGTGCTGGCCAGAGCTGTGCAGAGGAGGGTGCCCAATGCCTATGACAAGACGGCGCTGGCTTTTGAGGTGAGTGTGGGGACCAGGAGTCTGGGGGAAACAGGCCCTGGATTCCAGGGGACCAAACTATACAAGCGAACTACCATCAAGATCCCAGGGGAATCAGTCCATGTATCTTAGCGAGTTAGGTGTCCCAGGGGAATTGATCCCAGTAACCCAGGCATCCTGGGGGAAATTGATGTATGGATCCCGAGGGACCCAGATGTTCCCAGGGAATTGATCCCAGACATCCCGGGGCAATTGATTGCAGTTGTTCCAGGAAAATCAGTTCATGGATCTTGGGGATACAGGCTTCCTAGGGAAATCGATCTTGGGACTCAGGCATCTGGGGGAATGTGTTCAGAGACCATGGTATCCGGGGTAATTATCTGTGGATCCCTGGGGGAGGGTGTGCAGGAATAGTCCCTGGTTCTGTGGGCTCCAGGCAAGGGAGGGGGACTTCCCCCATCTGAAGGGACCCAAATGTCTGAGCATGGGTAGGGATGCAGGGGGAAGTAGTCCTTAATTCTGAGGACCCAAGTGCTTGGAGAGTGGGGGAGACTGGGGATGTTCCAGAGAAGTATGTGATTCAGTGATCTTTGCCCTCTGACTCCCAGGTGGGTGACATCATCACGGTGACGAAGATGAACATCAACGGGCAGTGGGAGGGGCAGCTGAATGGGCGGAGTGGGCACTTCCCCTTCACCCATGTCCAGATCCTCGACCCCCAGAGCACTGAGGAGGGCAGCTGAGCCCTGCGACCTTTGAACTTTGACCCTTGAGCGGCTGGCTGAGCCCTGGAACCCCTGAACTCTGGGCTGGCTGGCTGCAACTTGCAGATCCTGAGAATTTTGGATGGTTGTATTTTGACCCTTCAGTCACCAGCTCTCGAACTTTGATCTTTTGATGTGTTACCGGCTGGCTGCTCGGGTTACAGAATGTTAGACTTTGACCCCCTTGCCTGTGTAGTTTGGCTCATTGTACTTTGACCTGGAATCCATGAACTTTGACCCATGAGCTGTTGAACTTTGACCCTTAGCTACTTGAAGCGGAGCATGTGTCATTCACCTGTGAACCTCACTACATTGAACTTGTGACCTTTGAACCTGCAAAGCGTATGACCTCTGAGTTCCATGGTTGTTGACCTTTGTGCCTCCTCGGACTCTGACCTTAACCACTACCACTTCCAGGTCACGATCCCAATAGGCACCCATGGTGTATTTCATGCAGATGCTGTTTGCACTTGAATTAATAGGGTGGACGGGGAGCAGAAGCATCCTGATTCTTATTGGAGGACTGAAGTTTGGATTCAGGTCAAAATGGCCCTTCCCCCCATCTCTGACATCTGACCCATGCCCATCCCACCCTGTGTGTGATGTGGCCAGTGTCCTGCTACATTAAAGCTCCTGGCGATGATTGCATCTGGACTCAGTTGGGGGGGTAGAGTGTTAAGCATCACCATAATAACCAAGATGCCAGTCTGAGACCACCTGGGGGGGGGGGCTAGTGTGTTGCCATAGTAACCTAGATCCTGGCCTGGAGCCAGCTGGGATCCACTAGGTGTCCATGGAGACCCAGTTGGGCCTGCTCTGCTGCTCATGTGTGCTCAGGATGGCCTCAAGTCCTGCCCCCCCCAATCTCATGAAGTGTGTGGGGGGGTCAATAGCAAGGAAGAGAATTGGGGGCTGGAGGAAATGAGCCATGGGGGATGGAAGGATTCACACATGTGCTATGACCCACCTTTCTCTCCCAGCCCCCAGGCTCCCTCTCCTCCTGGCATTCAGCTGTTAATCCAGGAGCCAGTGATTGGGGGCCGGTTCAGGCTGGGAGCAGCAGGGGACACCAGGAGCCATGGATAGTGGGCAAGGACAAGGTGGAGATGCCCCCCTACAGGAAAAGGGGTATGGGGAGGCTGGTATTGGGAATGCACCAAAGACTCAGACATTGGGAGCTCTGAGGTGTTATGGGTCTGGGAGGGGATCAGGATTTCTGGGGGATGGGTGCAACACGGGAAGTGGGGCTGCTTCTGGATCCCCCCCCCATTGACTCAGCTTCTTGCCCCACCCTGGGACTGGGCATTTCACATTTCCAGTCCAGGGGTATTTTTAGCCACCCCAGCAAAAGGCCAGGGGTCAGTGAAAAGGTTACCCTGTCCCTCCCCCCAACCCCTTATAGTCTCATGCCCCAGGCACCCAGCACTGCCTGAAATTCCCGTGTGCCACCAGACTCCCCTCCAAGACTTCTTAGGGTGAGAGGCATGTGGGGCTAAGGAGGTGTCAGGCTGAAGGAGGGGGTGTCTGGTTGGGGGAGCGGGTGGAGGCAGTAGGGAGGTTACAGGGGGATGGGAAGAGATGAAGGAAGGGACACATGGGGGGCACGGCACCATGGGGGTGGTAGGGGAGTGTCTAGGTCTGTAGGGGTGCAATGACATTTCTAAGGTGGCAGCTGTGCCCCAGGTGGAATGTGCGGGGGTGGGGGAGAGGTCCAGACTCCCAGGGGAGGGGAGGGGAGGGCTCAGGGGATTCAGGTTCCTCTGCTCCAAACCCTCAAGCTGGGCATGGGGAGGGGGGGCAGCTGCAGGAACTGGCTTTGGGGAAGGTGAGAGAGAGCTTTCCTGGGAGAAAATCCCACTTCCCACTTCAAAGCATCTGATGCAGTGGGATTTTCTCCCAGGAAAGCTCATGCAAAAAATGTATTTGTTAGTATTTAAATGCCACAAGACTCCTTTGGTTTGCCTCTGTGATGTAGGATTAGGAGGGCCATGGGGGGGGGGCACCCAGATTTTACACGTGTCCCTCCCCCTCCCCTGCACCACACTAGCATGTGCTGATCAGCAGGGTACTCCCCTCCCATGGTGCAACTACACCGTGATTACTAGAAGAGAAACCCCCTACCATACCCATGGCTGTGGATCAGGACTGAGGGGCAACTCTTTTCTCCAGCCTCACTCTCCCCCATTTGATGCCATCTAATCCTCCCCAGCGTGCCAGCCCCTGCTAAGGAAACCCCAACCCCACCTGGGTTCTCCTTACCCCACTGGCTTTTTGCCCCAGCCAGTCTGGGTTTGTTGCCACTGCAGCTGCAGTTATGGTTTCCTGGGTGGATAGGCCCTGGGGTCCAGACACTTTGCCCTGTTCTCACACCTTGGGCACCAGCAGCCACAGACACAGGTCCCAGATATTGCTCAGGTGGATCCTTCCCCCCAAGTGCAACTGCCTGGAGCCCCTTGTCCAAACTGGCCTGGCATTGCCCCAGGAGCCCACCCTGGTAGCCAGATTTCACAGGAGTCAGGTGGACACAAGCCTCGGGAAGGTCCCAGCTCCTCCTTCCAGGAGTAATATGGGGGAAGTATATTCCTGGCCCCATAACCAGGCAGCATCCTGACACCACCAGAGTTAACTCCTCTCCCCCCGCCCTGTGGGGACCCAAAAATAGATCTCTGCCCTTCCAAGGGGACACATGAGCCAGTGGAAGGGGGGCAGGGGGATCTGGTGTCTTAGAGAAAGGTCAGAGCCATAAGCAGAAGGGGGGGGGGGGCTGAAGCCCACCTCCTTGGCAGAGAGCCTCCATGGTAACTCTGGGGAAAGAAAGGGAGCCCTGGATGCACACTCCAACTGATGGAGAGGTTGAGGAGGGAAAATGCATTGGGGTGTCTAGGGGGCAGGGAGTGGGGGAGATGCAGAAGCAGGGCCTGGAGGTTAGATGCGGGGGTGGGGGAGGGCATGGGCCAAGCCCTGCAGGATGGTGCTTTGGCTTCGATGCCCCTCCCCCACAAATTCATCCCAGCCCCCCGTTAACTCTCCAGCTCCCCACAAATCCACTGCTCCCTTCATAGGCCAGACCCCATTCCAAGCCCCCTCCCAGGATGCACAGCGTGTGCCCCCCCATTCTACCCCTGCTGTTTCCCCTTTCCCGAGCCGGGCGGGGCAGCATGAGGGGGTGACTCAGCACATTGCCCGGCAACGGAGGGGGGGGTCCCCCAGTCAAACACACCCCGTCGGTGACTCAGTAGGGCTATCAAAGGGGGCGGGGAAGCAGAGGGAGGGGCGGAGAAGGAGAGAAAGGGAAGGGAACAGGAGGGGAAAATGTATCGGGATTCGGTCTAGGGGAGCTGAAGGACTCTCCTCCCCCGACTTCAGAGGTTGGGGGCGCTTTAAACTCTTGGCCCCGCCCCTTGCCTGCTTCCGCCCGCGGTCCTATGACGTTCCATTTCGGAACACTAAGACACTGAGCGTTCTGCGTTCTCCCCTTCCAGTCGTCGTCCTGCAGCCGTGAGACGTGGGTGAGCCGCGCTGCAGGGAAGCGGGGGGGGGGGCTGCAGGGTTTGAGGGGCAGTAAGCCACGAGGAGATCGCACGGTGGCGGGAAGGGAGGGGGCGCAGAGTGGAGGTACAGGGAGCCACAGAGGTGTGGGCGTAGTGGGGGAACAGGGAGCCGTGGGAGTTCAGGGACTTGTTGGGGGCGCAGATTGAGCGAAAGGCAACTGAAGCGAGCGCAGAGTTGGGGGTGCGGTGCGGTGCGGTGCGGTGGGGGGGGGGCGGGACGAGGAGGTATGTGTGGGGCAGGGATCCCACACGGGAAGGGGTCTTGCTTAGTTTCCTGTGGAGTTGATTTCCCCATGGCGGTGAGGGAGGTGCTGGATCTCACAGCAAAACTGCCCCCCCCCGGCCCGAAGCCCCCAACAAGCCCGTTCCTGTGGGGATCCCCTCCATGACTGCCACGCGGCTTGGGGGTGGGGTTCCCCCCCAGCCTCCATCCCACTGCTCTTGAAATGGCCTTGATTAATCTCAGTCCCCCCATAAGGTTCTGGTTTCTTCTTGATGCTCCCCGCTGTCCCCGCTCCTGGGGGGGGGGGGGCATTGAGGCCGCTGCCCAGTTTCAAGGTCAGAGCTGCAAGGTTGTTTAATGCTGGGCGCGCCACCTAGGGGTAACAGTGCCTCGTTCTGTTTCTCGGATGCCTGGGTCCCATTTTCCATCCTGGTCTCCCCTTCCCAGGAGCTAGGAAGGGCTGTGCGACCCCTACTCGGATGCCTGAGTCCCACTTCTCCCCTATGCCCCTGTTCAGTCGCCCTGGAGCTATCAGCAGGGGATTATGCCTGGTCTCCTCCATTCCCCATCTTCCCCATCACTCAGGGGCTGGGAGCCCTGTCTGCACTCCTGGGTCTCGTCTTCTGTACCAGAGCACCCCAGCATAGCAGGGCCCTCTAGTGGGGACCGTCTGTGGCTGCCATGCGGAAGACTTGGGCCTGCACGTCTGCCTGGGCAAGGTTAACCCTTTGTTGCCCAAAAAAGCAAGGAGTCCTGGGGCACTTAAAGACTAACAGATTTATTTATTGCATAAGCTTTCATGGGAGAAAATCCCACTTCATCAGACACTTTGAAGATGGGGGAGCTTACAGAATGAGATGAAAGTGAATGCAAGGGAGTGTAAGAAATGGTATCAGGTCATACAGTAACAGCAAATCAGAGCAGTTGTTAAGATTCAAACACTAGGAAACAGCACATAGAGGAGGGTGAACTCAAATTAGCTGTTTTAATGGGAAAAGAAGACACAGTCATGATTTAATCCTGCTTTCATACAGTGCTTCAGTGTGACCCTGAATGTAATCTGGATATCAGTTCTAATTCAGCTGTTTCTCTTTGAAGTCTTGATGTCCCACTGACTTTCTTGAGAACAGTTGTTAACAAATCATTCATAAAGTGATTAGAAAGATGGAAGTGCTCAGCAACTAGTTTTTGTGTGTTGTGATTTCTGATGCCAGTTTTGCTGCCCATCTCCTTGGAGTAGCTCAAGATGCCTCACCAGTATCCAGCCCTCACCCCGGAGCAGAAGAAGGAGCTCTCGGACATCGCGCACCGCATCGTGGCCCCCGGCAAGGGCATTCTTGCCGCTGATGAGTCTACCGGTAAGGGGACTGTGGGTCAGGAGAGGGGCACTGGTAGAGCCCAGGCCTTGGGTAGCAGGGGGCTGATGACAGTGGCAGGGCTGGGGTTTGGGAGGGAAGGCCATCAACTGTGACCCCTCTTCCCCTCCCCCCCCCCAGGCAGCATTGCCAAGCGGTTGAGCTCTATCGGTGCGGAGAACACAGAGGAGAACCGGCGCTTCTATCGCCAGCTGCTGTTCACAGCTGATGACCGCGTCAATCCGTGCATTGGGGGCGTCATCCTCTTCCATGAGACCATGTACCAGAAGGCTGATGATGGGCGTCCCTTCACCAAGGTCATCAAGGACAAGGGTGGCGTGGTGGGCATCAAGGTGAGTGTGGGGCAGAGCTGGGGGAAGAGGCTTATGGGGGCAGCTGGGGGGTTGCAGGTTGGGGGGTATATGGGAGAAGGTTAGAGTGTTTGCGGGAGGGGATCAGGGAATAGCAGTAAGGGGTTGATGGTAATAAGGAGCATGGGTGAAGGAGGAAATGCCATGGGAGGGCAGGTGAAGGTATGGGATCAAGGGGATAGTGGGGCTATCTGGGGGTCCTTTGAGAGGTGGGAGAATCTCATTACATGACAAAGCCAGAGGGGGCCCCTGACCAGACTGTCTGGGGTGAAGGCCAGTGTTACCTTTAACTTTTCATAGGCTGTGTGCAAAAAATTTCTTTTGTGCAGATTTTCAGACCCAGTGTCCAAATTTGTGTGTGCTCCTGTGAGTGTGGTCAAACTTGTGAGCACAATGAAGCAAGTGTGTATGATGCAAATAATGTCTAAGATTTATTTTGATATGGTGATGTAAATTATTTTATATATTACAAAACCTTATTTGAAACATGCTGCCTGAAACTGCCTTCTTAAAGTAGCATAAAAATATTAGTACTGTTGAATTATTTTATGCGTTCTTTATTTTGTCGTGTGCATGGGTTTCTCGACCTGTGTGCATGCAAACACATGCACAGCTTAGAAGGAACATAGGTGATGGCATGGACAGGTCTGTTGGGTGAGAAGGTCTTGGGGGTCCAAGAGAAAGTCTCTGTGACTGAATGGACCTGTTCCTTTGCCCCCCCCAGGTTGACAAAGGTGTCGTGCCCCTGGCTGGGACAAACGGAGAGACGACCACCCAAGGTGAGTGACATGAGCTGTGACCAATCCCAGAACAGCACCCTGTGGGATTTCTGCCCTGGGTCTCACACACTGTACTGCTCCCCAGGTCTGGATGGCCTGTCTGAGCGCTGCGCTCAGTACAAAAAGGATGGGGCTGACTTTGCCAAGTGGCGCTGTGTATTGAAGATCTCGGAGCACACCCCTTCCCATCTAGCCATCCTGGAGAATGCCAACGTCTTGGCACGCTATGCCAGCATCTGCCAGCAGGTGAGTGCCCCTGGATCTTGGATGGGGAGACCATCTACAAGGTCTCAGTCTCTCCATTGGGTGGAGCATTGAGTGCATGGTAACTGCAGTGCCCCCTATGGCCATCCGTTGGCAACATCAAGTCCTTGCAATCTGGGCCAAGCTGTCTCTGACCTTGCCCCTGTCTATTGCCCCCAGAATGGGATTGTGCCCATCGTGGAGCCAGAAATCCTGCCTGATGGGGATCATGATCTGAAGCGCTGTCAGTATATCACTGAGAAGGTGAGAGGGCACCAGAGGTGGGAGCATAAGGGGCAAAGGATGGGGTGTTCCCTACAGCCAGATGGGGGCTGGGAAGATTATCTGGGTTGCTGGGGGCAGGATGAAGGGGCAGGTCTGGGAGGATGGGTTTCTCAGAGCTGAACAGAGGGAGTGCGGGTCCTGAAAGTGGAACCTCCAGCTGATGCTGCCCCTTCTCTGGCCATGCCCCAGGTGCTGGCAGCTGTGTATAAGGCGCTCAGCGACCACCATGTTTACCTGGAGGGGACACTGCTCAAGCCCAACATGGTGACGGCAGGCCATGCCTGCACCAAGAAGTACGGCCATGAGGAGATTGCCATGGCAACTGTCACTGCCCTGCGCCGCACCGTGCCACCTGCTGTGCCGGGTAAGACCCTCCCCTTCCCCAGAATATCTCCTTATGTCATGTTAGCCCCCTTGGGCCCTCGCTGCAACACAGGCCAGGCAACAGTGGCTGGTACCTGTTGCTGGCTCTTGATGCAGTATCTGGCAGGAAGAACACCATGGTTCAGGGCTTTGGACGGCACCGTCGTACAGTGAAGAAGAGGGTGGCTGGTGAATCCAGGTCCTGGAAGATCCGGAGGGGAGGAACGGGCTGACAGCACTGTGCAGCCTCCAGTGAAGCAATCCCAGTGAGGCCTGGCAAATTTGGGTACATGGAGGGTGGGGTGGCTGGCTCCCATCTGACCAACCCCATCCCTCCCTAGGCATCACCTTCCTGTCTGGTGGGCAGAGCGAGGAGGAGGCGTCGCTCAACCTCAATGCCATCAACACCTGCCCCCTGCACAAGCCCTGGGCCCTTACCTTCTCCTACGGCCGTGCCCTGCAGGCCTCCGCTCTCAAAGCCTGGGGTGGCAAGAAGGAGAATGCCAAGAATGCCCAGGAGGAGTATATCAAGCGTGCCCTGGTATGTACCTGCCTGCTCCCAGGAGTGCTGGGAATGGGGCCTTGCCCCTCTAGTGAGGGCCAGCTCCCATCTGGCCCCAGGGTACAGACTGACTGGCTACAGGGGTGGGGAATGGGGCATGGGGCCTCTCCCCTCTAAGGGCTACTGGTTCCTCTTCACTCCAGGCTGGGACTGGCTGGGAGGGGTGGGGTGTGGAATGGGGTTGGGGCAGTGGTGACCTGGGGCTGGGCGGTGGGAAACGAAATCCCTAGACCCAGAGAGGGGGAGGGTTCCAGCTGGCATGCGGATGAGGTCTGGTTGGATGGGGAAAGGGTCCGTAGCAGGGGGCTGGCTGGTATGGAGGTGGGGTCCGTGGGAGCCTGGCTGGTGTGGCTGGTGGTGATTTGTTTTTCCATCCCCAGGCTAACAGCCTTGCCTGCCAGGGCAAATACACCCCAAGTGGGCAGAGTGGAGCGGCTGCCAGCGAGTCCCTCTTCATTTCTAACCATGCCTACTGAATGGGGTGCCCAGCCTGCTCCCCGTCCTCCGTGGAAACCCCTGGCTGCTCCGGGCCTGAAGAGCTGCACTCCTGCTGGGGGGGGGGTGTGAAGAACCCAGGAGTCCGGGCCCCTCTCCTGCTGTAGTCACTGTGTCTGTGTGTCATTGAGCCTTGGCTGCCCCCCGCTGGTGCCAGATGCACTCCTGTCCCCACCCTGCCCCAGCGCTGGACCCCCTCCCCCAATAAAGAGAATCTATTTAACGGGAGCCTGGCTCGGCCTGGATCATTCTGCTGGGGGGGGGGGGGTCGGTCTCCTGGGGCTCTTTAAGGCCCACCCCGCGCGCCAGACGGGCACTGCGGGCGGGGGCGGGGCTGGCACGTGGACGGAGCACGCAGCGCTCCCTCCCTCCACTGAACCGGGGCGTGGCCCTATGCTCGAGGGGCTGTTTGTGACGCAGGGGGCGTAGCCCTGTGAACTTGGAGCGGCTGTGACGTGGACGAGATGCGGCTTGTGAGCGCAAGGGGCGGGGACTGAGAACTCAAGCCCCGCCCCCTCGCCCTTGCGTCGTTTCCCGCTTGAGGCCCGCGTCCAGCTTGGCGCTCCGCCCGCCGCTGCTGTGACGTCACTTCCCATCCCCGTTGGTTCTGGCCTCCAGCCGGAAGTGACGCTCTAGCCGGGAGGGGGTGGGGCTGGCGGCGCTCGGTCGGTCGGTCGGAGCCGGGACGGGGTCGGGGAGCCCCAGGTGGGCAGGCGCGCGGGGGTGGCTGGCGCGTGCTCGGGGGGCGCGGGGCGGGGTGGCCCCAGGGGCGGCGGCGGCGGAGGGAAGGCGGGACGCCGGCCCGCCGCCCGCCCCTGACCTCCCCCGTGTCCCGCAGCCATGGCGGAGATCAGCGACCTGGACCGGCAGATCGAGCAGCTGCGGCGCTGCGAGCTCATCAAGGAGAGCGAGGTGAAGGCGCTGTGCGCCAAGGCCCGGTGAGCGGGGGTCCTGCCCGGGACTGGATTACGGGCGGGGGGCGGCGTTAGGATGCGGGTGGGGCTGGGAGACGGTGACCCCTCACCTGTGCTGGCGTGGGGCCTGGTTGTACGGAGCCGTTGCCCTGACCTGCCCGTCTCTGTCCCAGGGAGATCCTGGTGGAGGAGAGCAACGTGCAGCGGGTGGATTCTCCGGTGACCGTGAGTCGGGGGGACTTAGGGGCCGGGGTTGGGGGGCTAAGCAGGGGGGAGTTGGGGTGGGGAGCTCGTGGTCACGGCACCCCAGCCCATCCCCCAACGTTTCTCTCCCCCCAGGTGTGTGGGGACATCCACGGCCAGTTCTATGATCTCAAAGAGCTGTTCAGGGTAAGTCGGGAGCCTCCGTGTCTCATCTGGCCTCTCCCTAATGGCTCAGCCCCTCTCTGTAGGGGCGGGGGACACCCCCCTCCCATCCTGGCTTCTCTGCCCGCAGGTCGGCGGCGATGTCCCAGAGACCAATTACCTCTTCATGGGTGACTTTGTGGATCGGGGTTTCTACAGTGTCGAGACCTTCCTGCTGCTGCTGGCCCTCAAGGTGAGACCCCGTCACGGTCCGGGCCCCCCTTTGTCACTGCCCAGCCCCCACTAGCGTCCTGCTAACCCCTGCCCTCCGCAGGTGCGATACCCTGACCGCATCACGTTGATCCGGGGCAACCATGAGAGCAGGCAGATCACGCAGGTGTACGGCTTCTATGATGAGTGTCTACGCAAATATGGCTCGGTCACCGTATGGCGTTACTGCACTGAGATCTTTGACTACCTCAGCCTCTCGGCCATCATTGATGGCAAGGTGCGTCTGGGGGCAGTGGAGGGACGCTGGGAGGGAGAAGGGGTCGGGCAGTTAGAACAGAAAATCCTGGCTCCCAACCTCCTAACATCTTTCCCTCTTCTGCCCTCTAGATATTCTGTGTCCATGGAGGTCTCTCCCCATCCATCCAGACCTTAGACCAGATACGCACAATTGATCGCAAGCAGGAGGTGCCTCACGATGGACCCATGTGTGATCTACTCTGGTCTGACCCTGAAGGTATTGGGGGGCCAGGGCAGGTCAGCCAGGGAACTCAAGAAGGGAGTGGGTAACAGGAGAACCATGGGGAGGACACAGATGGGGGTCGGGGGGAGGTGGGACTTCATAGGTGGAGATTATAGGGGTTGGGAGTTGGGGGGCACAGCTGGGGTCCAGGGATGTGGGGAAGAGAAGAATAGCCGGGTGGAGGGGCTGCTCGTGGAGTCAGCTGGTGGAGGCAAGTCTAAGTGGGGTGGGCAGGGCTGGCCTCTTACCCCAGCTCTGTCCTCCCAGACACAACAGGCTGGGGCGTGAGCCCACGGGGAGCTGGGTACCTCTTCGGCAGCGACGTCGTGGCCCAGTTCAACGCCTCTAATGACATCGACATGATATGTCGGGCCCACCAGCTGGTGATGGAGGGCTACAAATGGCACTTCAACGAGACTGTGCTCACTGTCTGGTCAGCCCCCAACTACTGCTACCGGTGAGGATGCTGGGTGGGTCAAGTGAGGGGCACTGATGGAGATGGAGGCCCTAGGGCTGGGTGAATGGGGGCTGCGGGTTGATAGTGAGGGGCACCAGCAGAGCTGGGTATAGGGTGGAATGGAGCAGGGGCTAGACTGATTGGGGGGTTGTGGAGTGGGAGTCAGGGGCACCTGCACAGCTGGTGGGAGGAGCCTCAGGGCTGGACTAGCAGGGGGTTGTGGGTCAGGAGTGAGGGGCACCAAAGATCCATATGTGACATACACGCCCCGCAGGTGTGGGAATGTAGCAGCTATCCTGGAACTGGATGAACACCTGCAGAAGGAATTCATCATCTTTGAAGCTGCCCCTCAGGAAACCCGAGGGATCCCATCCAAGAAGCCCGTTGCTGACTATTTCCTGTGACCCCAGCACCACTTCCTGCAACTGCTTCCCCACAGCTGGGTTGAGGCAGCCCCTGGCGTCCCCTGCTGGGGGGACAGGGGACTTGGAGGGCTGATCCCAGCACTTCCCATTCCCTGGGGATGTTGAACATAGGGTTGCACAGAATCCAGCCCTTCTCTGGAAAGAATTGACTGTTACCTCCCTGCCCCATCTCCCTCATGCTCCATTTTATCTCTCCCCCACCAGCAGCAGCCCCCTGAAATCTAAATCTGATTTCTCCAGGCCTCCAGTCAGTCTCTTATTTAATGTTGGGGTCCCTTTCACCCTTAGCAGAGCCTGCAAGCCTTGCCTTCCTGCTGTGGGGCATTTGCCCTCCAAAACTAGCTCAGAGATATTGGGTTGTAGGAACCAGTTGATCCCCAGCCAGCAGGACAGCTCACTGTTCTGTGGGTCACCCCACAGCATCATCTCTCCTCGGGGACCATTCGCCCCAGTCTGTGTGGTGGGGGCTATTAATAAACCCCTGTTTCTCTTGGGGGAGGGGCCCCCTAAGTCCCCTCCTTCTGATCTGTCTCCTGTTAAAATGTTTTTCTTTTGTTTAATAATTTTTTTCCAATTTATGCCTTTTTGTTCATTTTAGTAAAAAAAAAAATTCTAATAAAAATGAGGAAAAAAACAGAAAAAAATAAAATAAAAAAAAAGTTTCTACAAAGGATGAAAACATGGTTAGTGTTAGTCATCCTGCACAACCTCCTTCCCTGAGCTGACCAGTCTCCATCCTGGGGCAGAGAGCAACACGTCCCACTAGAGGAAAAAGCTGGGCTGCTTCATTGCTGTGTGGCTGACAGACAAGGGCACATAATTCAGTCACTAGGTCATGGGAGATGTTAAACTTAAGGGCTTGCTGGGACCATGGGTAGTTTAGGAGGTATTTCTTCCCAGAACTGCTGCTGGTTTTTGAATAGCCTCTTGGGGGCACTACAGTCCTGCTTTATCTATTCAGGGGGACACTGAAGCACTGCACAAGGGATCATGCTGAGGACTATTGGCTCCCTCTCCCGCACTTTTAGCTTTACTAGTGTTCCTCTGGATTATGGCCAGAGCCCTATTCTGGATAGATACCTGGGGAGACAAGGAATCAGAGACTCCTACCAACCCCCTTTCCTGGTGCCAGAGCCAGCTGCCTTGGTTAGTTCTGCTGCCAGTTGTAGGGCACCAACCTGGCAGAACTGAACATTGTCCAGCAGAACAGCCTGGCAAAACCTGTCCCCAAAACAGGCAAATACAGAGCCTCTGGCGGTAGTGGTTGCACTGGCAACCATACATCATTAAATTCCCTCTGTTTCATAGACTTCTCTCACACACACAGACACCTGCTAACCCGGGCCAGAGAATTGCTCCCAAATCACCCCTGCTGTAGGTTGCCTCTTAAATACTCACACCTTATTTCTCGTCTGAATTTATCTAGCTTCAGCTGTCACACCAGTGCAAATCCAGAGGGGAAATGACCTTTCCACTCCTACCAGAGAGTCCCTTGTTTATCTCAGGTTCATGTTATTTCCACCTGCAAACATTATCAGTGATGATCTTAGGGTTTCTTCCATGTCATTGGTAAAGATGTTAAATACTGTAAGGCCAAGAACTGATGCATGGGTGACTACACTGGAAACAGCCCTTTTATGACAATTTCCCATTTATAATTGCCTTTTGAGACATATAAGCTTGTCCCTTTTTTTCCCCCCTTTAATGTTGGTCATGTTCATTTTATATTTTTCTTGGGTTTTAATGAAAATGTGCTGTGTTGAGTCAAACATCCTACAGAAGTCTATATGATCTCAGTGTTGTTACCTTCAGCAGCCAACTTCAAAAGACACTGTCTAGTTATTTTTGACAGCCTCTGTTTTCCATGAGCCCTGTTGATTTGCATGAAGTCCATTACCTTTCTTTAATTCTTGCTGGGAATCAATGCTGACCAGCCAGATTGCCCCCTCCTAAAGAACAGAAATATATATTGAACATTTCTGCCTTTTCTACATTATTACTCTTTTTCAGCTATACATGGACAAATTAGCAGTTTTAGGATTTTTTTTATTTTTTTATTTTTTTAAACAACATTGCCCTTAACTCAGCTAGCTGTAGGAGTCTTTGTGCCCTTGGCATCTCTTATCAGTTTTCTGCAAGTCCTAACATCTGTTTTATATGCATTACTATACTTCCTCTTTCTTCCATTTGTTATATATTTTATTTTATAGCTGCTTTTACATCCTTTTGAAACCAGGGCAGATTTTAACCAATGGGTCCTTCTGTCTAATTGTGGCTTTTGGGGCATCTAGTCCACTGTAGCTAAGCAATTACCAATTATATTTTTCTGGTTACATTCTTCCTACCAAACTGTGTTCATGGTTGTTGTTAGCTTTGTGAAATTGGTTCTCCAAAAGTACTGAGTAGTAGTAATATTCTTCTGGACTTCATTCTGCTTGCCCCTTATAAAAGTCATCAAGTCTGAAGCACTTGTAGATAAGCTGCCATTCTTTTTTATTTCTGTGCTGAGTTCCTCATTATCTGTTGAGACAAGGGCTGACAGAGAATTCCCCTGTGAGGGCTGCAGCACTTCAAAGTTAGGAATGTGTCAGCTATAATGTGTAAAAATTCCCAAGCTAATTTAGTTCTGGCAGCGTGAGGCTGCCACTCAGCCAGAGTTCCCCATGATCATCTTCCTTTTCACATTTTCTTCCAGATTATCAGTGCTGGGAAACCAGCTGATGCCATTTTTGAGAGACCCTTCCTCCCTTCCCTTATGGCCACCTTATGACTGGGTTATAACCATTGATTTTTAACTTTTCAGCCCTGTGATTTGTCCTGCCAGGTTTCTGTCATGCCACCGAGATTGAGTTGATGCTCATAAATGAGCAATTCCAGTTCCTCAGGTTTGTCATCCTGCTTCCTAGCAGTGCTCTCAGGAGTTCATGAATTGCATCTTTGTGTATCCTTTGGTTTGCTAATTTAGTTCTCAGCCTCTCGATTTTGTGTGAGCGCTCAGCTCTTCCTGCTACGACTCTCCTTTTGCATCGATTTTAATGCCCTTCTGGTTGCACTAGCCAGCTTGCTCCGTAGATCTGGGGCTGCTTCTATGAAGGCTGGGAGACCCTTCAACCTATACCCCCTCACCCCACTGTCCAAAACCCAAAACCTTCCTCTATGTCCTTAATCAGTAGTTCACTTGCAGCATTTTCCATCTTCCTTTGTTGCTGGGACAGGAAGCAGCTCAGAGACAAGGCTCTCTGTCATAAGCCAGCTTCTGAGTTCCCTGAAGTCATTTAGATCCCATAATTCAGTTGTGTGTGCCAGGGTGAGCCATCACCACAAGACCTTTGGTCTTAGCTTTATGAGCCAAGTCACTCTAAAAGCAGCACCTTGCGTCATGGTGCTGGTCCCTTGCAGGAAGTTCTTTTGCATCTTCTGAGCAGTGGCTGTCCAGCAAAGCGCCGTTCACTTCCTCCCATGGTCAGAGAGCTTGGACCTATAGGGCTGCAGGATGGCTCAGCCCATGGCCCTAGGCGGTGTGAATTCCTCCTGCTGCTCCTTTTTCTAGAGGCTGCAGCTTTGCCATCCTTGCCTGTGCCAGAGACTCGGGGATCAGGGCTCTGGAACCACTTGGCTATAGCCAGAGCTATCCTCTAGTGTAGTCTATGGAGCCTGCGCCCCTCAGGTTGCCCCACACCAGCGCAACCACCTCCTTAACCTGACCTTGGGGCATTCAACACCACAAACACCCTGTTGTGCCTGAGCCTCCCCTCATGGGTCCTGGATGGGACCCTTACATGCCCCTGAAAGAGCCAGGCACCCACCTTGCAGTCAGGAGGAGTCACAGCCAGTGTGAGCGTCAGGAGGGTTTATTAGTTCTCAGGATCACAGCATAGACAGACTGTTAGCAGCTTCATTAAAAGTTATAGCAGCAATCACCTGGGGAGCCCCATTCTTAGGCCCTGCAACCTGCTGACCCAGTGACCCTCACAGGAAACTGGCCCAGGGCCCTCTACCCAGCAACCCCCCAGACCCATCTCCTTGCCCCTTCCCAATTGTCTCTTTCCCAGGCAAGGTGCTCTACCACCCACCCTTTGCTACAACTTGTTGCAGTTGGTTGATCTAGGGCAGGGGGTCCTGGCCAGATCTGTGTATGTGGTGCTGGGGAAGGCCCATCTAGCCGCTAGTGGTGTCTGGAATGGTCACACACACCCCCAGTCCCATCACAGAAATACATGAATAACATAGTGGGAAACTGAGGTACACAGCCAGAGGAAGCGTTAGAAGCACCTTCAATTCATCACATTTCCCATCATGACCTCCTGCCTTAGCCAGTTATACACGGCCAGGTCCCCTTGCTCACTGCTGCTTCAGCAGTTGGTGCCTTTCTTCCTTGATCCTGGTGCTTCCTGAACCTGGGTGCCCTGGGGGACATGTCCACTTGTCCCTCTCTAGAACAGAGCCACAGTCCCACCCTTCACAGACACACAGATGCCACTTTGTTGCCTTACCAGCTTTATTGGTGGTATGAGTTGGTCTTAATCATCTTTGTAATCTTGTAATCATTAGTCTTTTTTGCTAAAAAGGCCTGAGGCAAAGGGTAGAAAATGTCGTCTCTCCATCGAACACCCCTCATCAGACAGCAGGGGACAGGGACAGATGTAAGGGACCATGGGAGGAGGAATAGATAACCGGGAAACATCTGTACCAGGGGTTGCTGTGGTGTGCAATGCTGAAGGCCTGGATAAGTGGGGACAGGGGTCCTGGGGGAGGAATAGAGGCTGGGACGGAGGCAGATAATGAGAGGGAAGGGGGAGTAGGGCAGGGAAAGAGAGCACGGTTCACCCCATCACTGCTGCCTTCAGTAGCTGCAGGCCTTGAATAAATACGACAGTAGCTGGGGAATCTCAGCCCTCAGAAGAGGCCCTTACTGCCCCCCTCGAGGTAGCCAGCAGGGGGGCCAGGTGGTGGGTAGATGCGGGGGGCTGGGTAAGGCAGGAATGGGGGGAAGCGCAGGTCAGGGGCAGGGGGACCATCCAGCCCTGCCCCCAGCAAGCAGCTGAGGTCCAGACCGTAAGGGGGGTAGGTGAGGGGTGGGACACCAGTGGCTCTGCAATCCGATTGGTCAGGGACTGATTTGGCAGGAGTGCTGCTGGGGTCTCCCCCAGATTTCGGAGCAGTGTCTGCTTCTGGGGCAGAGCAAGGCGAGCTGCAGGGAGAGAAGGGGGAGGTTAACAGAACAGCTCCAGGAGGCAGAAGGGGACAGAACGGTCCAGGGATGGGGAGGACAGAGCTATAGCGCAAGTGAATAGACCAACAGAGCTGGGGGGGGAGGAATGAAACCAGTGAGTCCATCCCCTGCACCCATGGGCTGACTGCTCCAGAGCCCCAAAGTGAGAACTACACGTCTCACCATGCAATGGCGGTCACTCACTGATTGCCGCAGGGTGCCTCGTGAGTGCATTATGAGATGTAACTCGGAAACAGGACGGCCCCTTTCTCTGGATGGGCCAGGCTCCTTGATTGACCAACACCCATCATAATGCACCATGCAGCTTGGGTTTGTACTATGGGTGTTGTCCATGGAGGAGTCAGCTCTCCAGGTGCCAAAGAGTCTGTGTCATACTGGGGAAATGCCATGAGATGTCACACCTGGTTGCTGCAGGGTGGCACAGTCCACCCTGGGTTGCACTGGCCCCAAATCCGAACCAACCTCTTTTTAACTGGCCCTAAAGGAGAGTCACAATTTTGAGGCAACAGCTGAAAATTTGTAGCTGGAAATTTAGATCTTAGTTTTTGCTTTTTTCCCCCTGACTTGCTCATGATCACTGGCCCCAAATCCCCCACCCATGGCTGTTGGGTGTAGGAGCCATTCTCCCATGACCTCTGACTCCCAACCCGTAACACTCCCCTGCACTCACCTGGCATAGCCAGGAGGATCTTGTGGGGACTGCAGGCCATGGAAAGCAGCTGGATGCTGGACGTATGCTTCAGCGCTGGGGTTCACCCCTGCGAGGGGCCGCCCCAGCTCCTCGCCTCCACCAGGAGGGTAGGAGGAGGAGATGGGGTGGAAAGAGCAGTCGGGGGGAGCTGGTGGTTCTGGGGGAGGGCCTTGGGTGGAGTCGCAGGGACCTCGCTTGCAATCTGGAGGGACGCAAGATGTGAAAGTTAAAGCTGGGGGACTGGAAGAGTGGGGATGGGGCACTGAGGTGGAATGGGGAAAGAGGCAGTAGTTGGGGCAGGATGAAGAGAAGAGAGGGCAGGGAGTAGCCATGCAATGGGAAGTTTGTGGAGGGGGGGAGGTCTCATACCAGCCTCATTCCTGGTGGGATCAGATGTATCACCCCTCATTTTCCTCTTGATCCGGGCATCTCTCTCCCTGGGGGACAGTGGGAGGCACAGCAGGGTTAAGAGGGTAACAGTTTCAACTGACCCCCCCACGGCCAGCCTTCCTCCAGTGCCAATTTCCCCCCTGCACAGTCACTCCAGGGCACAGTCACCCCTCAATTAGTACCCTCAGCCCCACCTCTTCCTAGCTCCTTCCCCCCCTTGGGTGCAGCCCAGCTCTCTTGTCTCCATCCACCCATCCCAGACCCCCAACCCTGCCTCCACTGGTCACCTCTTGCTGTTCATGCCGTTCTCCCGGAAGCCCTTGGCGAAGGGGTTGCTTTCAATCTTCATCTGGGTGATCTGGAGGGTGAAGAATGCAGGGTGCAGTGAGCAAGGGCCATGCGGGCACATCAGGGTGGGACAGCGAAGGGGGTTCGCTGGGGTGGTCAGAGACAAGGGAGGTGAGGTAACAGGTGCAGAGAGGTGTCTCACCTTAGGGCTCTGGTAGGCGGTGACGGTGAGAAAGGCTGTCTCAGGGAAGGTGAAGGAAGCACAGCCCCCTCCACGCCCACTGGGGCCCCCTGCCCCCACCACGTGGACACGGGGCTGGTAACGGTGCATGGAGTGCAGGATCAGCTGGGGAGAGATGGGGTCAGATGTGGGAACCCCCCTACCTTGTGTGCGTGCATCCCCTCCCAGCCCCACCTTCTGCTTCCCACCCCCTTCTCCCCAGCCCACCCTTGGCACTTCCCTAGACCCCTCTGCTCTGATCCGCACAGCCCCACCACTCACCATAAGCTCCACTGCTCTGTCCCAAGCCCCTCCTCTGCCATTCCTAAGCCCCACCCCTTGCCACAAGCCCCTCCCTCACTGTTTGCCCCACCCCCTTACATGGCCATGAGGGTCCAGTGTGTTGTTGGTCAGTTTGAGGCGGTGGAAGGACACAGGCTGGCGCATCCAGTGGGCGCCCGAGGCTGGGGAGTCAGGGTGGATGTAGACCCGGTCGGGGGGGGGGCAGCTCAGCCTTGCCACTGGCCTCCCAGTGCTGGCCCTGCCACTTGTAGCGTGAGGCCCCCACCGGCACCATGTCCACTAGCAAAAGGTACTTGGCCTCAGGATCCAGCCCCGTCACTGACACCTTCAGCTGGGGGAACATCCGCCTGTGGGGCAGACAAGCATGAGGGAGCAGAGAGATGTGGGGACATGAGGGGCTCTATGGGGCAGAGAGGGGTTCTACGGGCCTGCAGATATTAGAGCAGAGGTCTGAGGCCTACAGGAGACGGATGAAAATGGGGGTAGGGGGATATGATATGTGGTGGAGGCGACCTCTGTGGAGCTGAGGAATATCAAGGTGCTGTGGCTGTGTGAGGTAGAGGGACTCTGTGGTGCAGAGTATGCAGTGCAGGGGTGATAGAGAAGGCGAGGCTGAGAAACTATATGTCAGAGGAGGGATGGGGGAGTAAGTGATATGAGAGTCCATATGGGACAGAGGAAAGGGCATCGCTGGCAGTGAGACAGCAGGGGCAGGAGGAGGAACTAGGAAGGCGATATGGACTCTCCACCCCATAGATCTCCCATGAACTCCTCCTTCTCCCATGGACTCCCCTACCCTATAGATCACCCATTGGCCCGTCCCTCTCCCACAGAATTCGCACTCCATAAATTCCACACTTTCCCCTTTTGGACCTGTCCACCTCACAGATCCCCCAAAGGGCTCTTTCCTCCTCCCCCAAAGACCCCGTAAATCCCCCCATGGATCCCTCCCTCCCCCACTGCCCTGCCCCCCTCACCGCCCCGATTTGGTGATAATCATCTCGGTGCCCACGGCGCAGAACCGCTTCCAGAGCTCCCGGTTCTCCAGGCTCATTCTCACACTAGGGGGCAGGCGGGGTGGCTCGGCTGGGGGTAGCTGCTGCCCACCCCCATATGGCAGTGGGGAGGGAGGCAGGGGCAGCGGAGGTCCTGAAGGGGAGGGGGCCATGAGCCGCCCAGCACGGTCCAATGCAGGGCAGAAGGGCTCGAACTTGGGTGCAGAGACGCCATCCAGATCTGGGGAAGGAGAAATCAGCAGAGGAGGGCTGTGGATTTGGAGTGGGGAGCCAGCAGCAGATCTGGGGGACCCAGGATAGGCCAGTGGGGGCATGTGAGGGGCAGTGTCAGATTGGGGGGACAGGGCTAGGCTACTGGGGGCTGTGGGTCACCAGTGAGGGGCGGGGGTTACTCTCTGAGGCTCCAGGAATCTCACATCCTGCTGCCAACCTCTCCTGCCCAGGTGGTCCCCACCTGGTGCTAAGACCCCAGCTGTCGGTGGGGTTGGAGGGCAGAGAGATCCCCCCCCCGCCCTTTGTCCCTGCACCCCCTTGTCTGTGCACCATCCCCTCTTTGCCCCCCCTGCCTCCACCCCCAGCCCCTTCGGGTCACCCGCCCTCTGCGACCCAGACTCGTGTCCCCCACTCCCAGCTCCCTTCCTCTTCTCTGACCCCCCAGCCCCCCAGCGCCCCCTCCTTTCTTACCTGGGCAGCGAAAACCTTGGTATGGGGCCACCTGCCCCTGGGGGAATCCAGCCGGGGTCCCCCCGTGAGGGGCAGGGCGCAGTGGGTAGGAGCCCCCAAACTGGGGGAGCAGCTCGGAAGGATGGTACATGACGAGGGGGTCCCGTGGTTAGAGGGGGTCTGGGAGCTCGGACGTTTGGGTTCTGTCCCTATCTTCGGAGGGGAGTGAGGTCTGGTGGTTAGAGCAGGGGAATCCCGGGCGCCTGGGTTCTCTGGGCTGGGGAGGCAGCGCTGCCTGGCCGGGCTGTGTGAGGGTCGCTGGCCCCAGCCCCTATTTATTGTGCCTCCAGGGAACTTTGAAGTGAGACCCCAAATGGCTCCTTGACACCAGCAGGAGCGGGGGGGGGCTTGACACAGTGGTGGGGCGAGGGTGGGAGTGGGGGGTGTCAGTGGATATGGGGGGGGTGGAGGGCGGGGGAGCCGGGAAGTCACAGGAAGAAGTGAAAGTAGCAGAAACACAGAACTGCGGGACATGGGAGCTGGGGCTCAACCTCGCTCCTGACCAACAGCACCCCCATTGCCCATCACACCCCACCCTAAGCCCCCCCCCGACAGGGCAGCCTTGCTGGCGCCCCTCACTCCTGGCCCCCCCCCCCAGTCCATTTCTGCCCCCCCAGCGCTACTCTTGCCTCTCACTGCCGACCCACATCCCCTGCCAACCCAGACCCCCTCCCTTTTGCTGGTGCCCATCACTCCCGACCAACAGCCCCCACCCCCGGTAGAGCAGCCTTGCCACCCCTCCACCCCCCCCCCGCCTTGAAGCAACCTAATTGCCTAATTAACACCCTGGCTCCAAAGTGGCTTGATTGATCCTGGCCTGGCTTTACAAGGCTGCGGGGAGGGAAGGGAGGGGGGGATCATTTGTCATCCAGCTGTTTTCACAGCTGTGCCAGACAGCTGCAAAGGGGCGGGGGACTGGACCCCAGGACTCCTGGGCTCTCTCCTGGCGCGGGAAGTGGAGAGGGTATAGTGGCTGGGGGGGGGGGTTGGGAGTTTGGGGCCCTAGAAAGGGCTTGGGGAGCCCCCCCTGTATCAAGTAAAGTGAAAGCTAAGAATCTGCCCCTCCATGCCACATCACACAGCCTTGCCCCTGAAGTACCCCCATTAGGGCATATGCACCTCACTTGTTCTGTGAGGGCTGATCCCTCTGGGTGCCCCCTTCCTGAATTGAACTACCAGGTTGGGGGTGTGTGTAGGGGAATCTAGCTCAGCCCAGGGGGCAGCAGCATGTGGAGCACCCCATAGCCTGTCCCCCCAAAGCTACTAGGACAGGTCATTCCCCTACAGCTGCTTGGGATAGGATGGGAGCCCTAGTGACCTGTGTCTGGGGGAGCCATAGGCTGTGGGTTGGCCCACGGGGCCTTCTGCCCTTCACACCCCTCACCATGTACTCCAGGAGGTCAGGCTCCCCCCCCAGCCCTAGCCCTCTGGAGTTTTCTATGCCCCCACCCCAGCCACCCCATCCCTGTGCACTAAGCTGTTGCAAGATGTGCAGATGGTCCATTTCTGCACCATGCCCAGGGCCCATCTGTATCTACTTGGGTCATACACTGACACCACATGATGGGACATGATGCCACCTGTGTGGGGTGTGGACTCCTGTGAGCCAGGCCCTATCCAACCCTCTCCCTGTAGCCTACTGGATGGTTTCTGCATGGAGCCATGCTCAGGGCTGTACTTTGTACTGGTCACCCCTGCCCTGGCACTGGCTCCTTCTGTGGTGTGAAGGTGTACATTTAGCTCAAATGTGCCAGGTTGCACCCCCTGACCTGGCTCCTCCTCCTGGCACTTTTCCACATCCCAGTTCCTCTTCATGCGCTCCATCCATGGCCCCACAATGTCACAGAACTACCTTAGCCCCTGCCAGTGCTGGCCTAGGTGGATGTCTGCAAACCCAGGAAAGAGACTGGCTGAGGGTCGGGGGCAATGTTCTCTCTAACTTTTTGCAGGCTGTGTGCGCAAAAAATTTATTTTGAGCAAATTTTTGGAACCAGTGTTCAAATCTGTACACATGCCAGTGATTGTGGTCAAACTTGTGAGTGCAATGAAGTAAATGTGTATGATGCAAATAATACCTAAATTTTATTTTGATATGGTGATGGATTTTATAAATTACAAAACCTTATTTGAAACATGCTGTTTGAAATTACCTACTTAAAGTAGCATAAAAACAGTAGCACTGTTGAACTTTTTGGTGCGCACCTTATTTTGTTGTGTGCGCAGGTTTCACAACCTGTGTGCGCACACGTGCGCACACAGCTTAGAGGGAACACAGGTGGGGGGTGCCTCTGCAACCACAGGGCCAATTTCCTGTCCTCCCACTGCTCCCAGCTCTTGGCAGACTCCCTGAGGGCCACGGACAGTGGCTCTCCCAATACCTTCTGGAAGTTGTGGGCATTAGCTGGGGTCTCTGCTATGTGCCCATTTCAGGGTGACTCTCTACCCTCCCTCACCCATCCCTGTTTCTCATCAATTGTCCCCCCCAACCTACTGAATCCCAGCCCAGTGACTCTGCCTTAGGCTGGGGGAGGGGCCTTTAACAGGACATTGGCCCTTCTCCCATGAGCCTTTGCAGCCCTATCTCTTCCAACTTTGGCAGGCTAGTGCTCACCTCCCCCCCCCCCAACAGGGCTGTTAGCTCCTAATCCACTGGAATGGGGGGGATTCCTTCAGGACCCCCTGGGGCCCTGTTACCACCCCACCCCGTGCCCCCTCCTAGGGTAAGGACAAAACAGGGCCACTCACGTTTGAAGCCATTTTATTTACAGATGACACATTCATGCTCAATCCTGTACAGCCCCCCCCACCCCCATTTGTACACAGACCCCCCACAAGACACGACAAGCACAGGGGACCACCCCCAAGTCTCTCCTGCCCTCCCATCCTGCTCTCTCCACTGCTGGGACAATCAGAGAGCAGCACCATTCCTCCCTCCACACAGGGACATGTCCTGTCACTCCAGAGATGCCTTGAGGCAGCCCCCCCCATTAATTAATGCTCAGTAAAATGTCACAATGCAAATTAGGGAGGTAGGGTCATCTCTATGGAAATAGTGCAGCAAAGCCCCACCTATCCATAGTAATGGTATGGTTTTGGAGGGGTTAGTCTCTATGGCAACCCCTGCTGGAGAGAGGGGCGGAGTTTGTGGTGGATCTTGGTGGAACCTAGGCTGCAAAGCTCCACCCCTTAGTTAGTTTCCATAGAAACAGTGCTGCAAGCTCCACCCGAAAAGCAAGGCCCTGCCTTGCCGCTGGTTTGCACAGAAATGATGGCGTGAAGCCCCGCCTCCCACTGGCCTCCACGGAAACGACGGTGTGAAGCCCCATCCCCACTTGTCTCCATAGAAACGATGATGTGAAGTCCCACCCTCCATGGTGATCTCCATAGAAACGATAGTGTGAAGCTCCGCCCTCCACGCTGGTCTCCATAGAAATGACTGTGTGAAGCCCCACCCCCAGTTCGGTGGGTCGCGGGGTGGGTCAGTCCCAGCCATTGTCCTTGATCATGTGGCTCAGCTCGATGATGTATTTCCCCTCCTTGTACTTCTGGCTGCTCTCGAAGGCTTGTTCCTGGGGGGCAGAGGCTGCATCACCCCAGGGAAATCCCCGGGGGCCCAGAGCCCCACAAGAGCAGGGGAGGGACGCAGGATCAGAGTATGGGGCGGCAAAGGGGTGTCATTCAGGGCAGGGGGTAGTGAGGGGATGAGGAGGGGCAGGGTCCTCACTCACATATTTCCAGCCCAGCGTGGTCTTGCAGCTCTCGCAGTAGATGTCAGCCACGGCGTGCAGGCCGGTCAGCAGCACCCGCTCCTCAGCCGGTCCACACCCTACGTTCACCCTGCAGGGCAGGGGCAAGGTCAGCAGCTGGGCACCCCTTGGAGCCTCCTCGATGCGGGCCCTCCACCCTCCTAAGCAGGCTGGGAGTCCTGTCTGGACCCATCCCCAGAGGGCTGCCCGCTTGCTGCAGGGCCCCCCCAAGGGAGCCTGGATGCTCCGTCCCCGGCCTTTCTGCTCTCTTGTAGAGCCGGCAGCCCCTTAGGGGAGCTGGCCCGGACGCCTGGGTTCCCTGGCCGTCCTGCTCTGTGGGAGGATTGCAGCCCCTGTGGGGATTCACCCTGGACGCCAGGGTCCTATCACCCTTCCCCGCCCCCCACATACTCACACTGAGTTGAAGAGATAAGCTCGCCCTTGACTCCCTTGAAAGGACTGGAAGAAAGACAAGAGACTGGTTAACCCCACTGAGACTCTCCCACGCCCAGGCTGGGGAGCAAGAGACCCCCGGCCTTCCTGCTCCCCAGACGGTCCCCCACTCAACTGCCCCACCCCCTCCCCGCCAGCCGTCTGTCCGGCCACCTGCCCCACCCTGGCCCTGAGCCCGATCAATTATTAACCAGCCCCCGGCCATATGGTTCAACAGCCCCCGGGGTGAGGGGCGCGGGCAGGGCTAGGGCAGCAGGGGGACTGGCTGGGGCCCCGATCTGGAGTGAGGGGCTGGGCCTGAGCTGCGGGTTTTCACCTCCCCCGTCACAGCCCCACGGTGCAAAGTCTCGCTCTCTCCACTTCCCCTGGCCTTGTTTACATACGGGAGCCCACAGCATCCACTTCCCTTCCCCTCCCCCGCGCTGCGAGCTTCCCGCAGCAGTGCCCCCAGATGCTACCTTGGAGATGAGGTCATCGTGGTTGGCCAGATGTGCCCGGCAGTGCACACAGCTGTACCGGCGGTGGCAGTTGTCCAGGTAGGCCTGGAATGTCTTGGGCTTGGAGAGCCGGACCATGTCGGCAGCCCCAGAGACGCTCCAGCGGGGGGCAAGCGGGGAGCAGCAGCTGCAACAGCAAAGCGCAGCTTGGAGCGGCTCACCCCCCCCCCCCGCGCTGTGAGCTTCCTGACAGCAGTGTCACAGCCAGGCCCTCCCCCAGCGCTGCAAGCTTTCCACAGCAGCCCCCCGGTGCTGTGACCTTCCCCGCAGCAGTGCCCCACCTCTGGGTTCACTCTGAGTGAGGGAGACGCGGGGGGCGGAGAGTGGGGCAAGACAAAGGCAGCTACCAAGGGAGCAGAGGGGAGGAAGGTGTCCCGAGCCCAGCGGGTGACCCACGGGGGAGAAGGTTCAAGTAGGACCCGGGGAGGGGAGGGGAAGCGGGGCCAGATGAAAGCCACAACTCCAGGAGGGGCGGCGGCTCGGCCAAGAGAAGGGTCACCCTTTGGGCCCGGGTCTTTGCCCCGCCTGGGTGCCAGGCAGCTCCAGGGGGTGGACGGGACGGGACGGGAGCCCGCGGGAGGGGCCTCAGCACCCCCTATGATCCTGGCCCCCCATCGCCGTCGGCGCTGGGTCCTTGCGCCCCATGGAAGTCGGGAGAGGCGCCTCCCGTCTGTAAGAGACCGGGACAGTCCAGCGCTATCCAGTGCGGTTCTCAGCGCTCCCCTATAGCCCAGGCTCCCCGTCCCACCGATCTATCGCGGAAAGGGACCCGACGGCCCCCTGCCTCGGGACAGTCGGGGGGCGACATAGCCTCCGCCCACAGGACCCCGAGAAAAGCCTCATCACCCCAGATACCGCGGGGCACCCACCTGTGACCCCGATGGAGCTCCAGGAGACGGAGCGGACACGGACACGCAGCCCGACGGCGCGGCCGGGCTCTGCTCCCCCGAACCCGCCCCGGTCCCGCTCCTGGGCCCCGCTCGGCTCCGGGCGCTTGTTTACAAACCAGCTGACAGCCCCTGGTCCCAGCAGCCCTCGCGGCACCCCCCGCCAGCCAAAGGGAAGGCGGCATGCAAATGAGGCGCTGCTCAGGGAGCGAGGAGGCAGCGGATTGGTTGAGGCGGAAGGAGCAGATTTGAATAAAGGAGGGGGGAGAGGCGCGGAGGGGCCCCACCCAGGCAGGTAGTCGGGCAGGTGGCGGGGCTGACACCGCCCAGCGGAAGGCGACCCATAGCGCACACAGTAGGGGTGCCTCTCCAGCCCAGGGGAGGGACACGGGACCCAGGCATCCGGGGCAGCAGCCAGGGAGAGCTAATGGGGCCCCGGGAGCCCCTCATCCCGCTGTCTAGGGGTCCCCACCTCCAACCACCCAGTGGCAGGGCAAAGCCCCCCAGCACTCATGCGCTGGTCCCCACTTCTGCTCGCGGACCAAGTCTCCGGCACGCCGGAGTCTGCCGCGCTCCTCGCCAGTCTCCGCACATCTCTTCACAGCACAGCCAGAGGGGGAAAGTGCCGTGAGAGGGGTCAGCCGCCACTGCCAACTCGTCTTCTCCAGCTGATCCCAAAGGGTCCGGCAGTCCTGTTCCCTCAGGGAGTCCCCCTGTGGTAGCCCCCCTCCAGGGGTCCTGAGGAATCCTTCCCTGCCCCGAGGGCCATACACCAGCCTTGGCAGTCAGAGCCACTCCCAGCCAGTGCCGGAGCCGGAAGGTTTCTTAGCTCTCAGAACCACAGCATAAAGAGACTTTGCTAGCAGCTGGAGTAGTTACAGCACCACCCAGCTGGAGACGCCCCTTCTTGAGGCTTCCTCCCTGTCCCACTTGTTCTGGGGGACTCATTTCCCCAGCACCCTCAAAGCAGATCCTCGCCCCCCCCCCGTCCTTTGTCTCCTCTCTGGCTAAGTGGCCACGCCCCTCATCTTCACTTGCCCCAAATCTGACATCAGCAATCACAACGCCTTAAAACCAGTGGATCAGCATTTTAATCTTCCTAATCACTCCATTAATGATTTGCTAATTGCTGTGCTCCGACATATAAATACTAAATCAAGGCTTCAAAGAGAAGCTACTGAAATTGAATTTTTCTGCAAATCCGGTTGCTTTGCTTCAGGACTTAATAGTTTTAATTTTTCTCTCATTACAGCAGGTGATTTGACCTCTTCTTCCTCTGTATGCTGTTTTTTTTCCCAGTGTTTGAATCTTTACAACTGTTTTGATTTGCTGTTACCGTGTGACCTGTTCCCATAACTTCCCTGCATTATTGCCTCCCATTCTGTAAGTACCCCCATCTTCAAAGCATCTGACAAAGTGATTTTCTCCCACAAAAGCACATGCAATAAATATATTTTTTAGTCTTTACATACCTCAGGACTCCTTGTTTGTTTGTTTCACTCCAACCTGTACAACAGATTGAGGCAGAGGAAGGGAGTCCTGTCTAGGTCTACATACAGGTGACTATAGAAAGCCCATCCACCCTCAGCAGTCTCTTCTTTGATCATGAACCCAGGTCCCATAATTGACATACATAAGCAACACACATGAGGAAACTGAGGCAGACATATGGCATCCAGAGAAAAACCCCAAAGTATCCCCACTTTGTCACACACCATCTTCAACCTCACCCTCCAAGATCAACCCCCTTCAACGCTCTTCCCAATTCAGCCCAAGCCCCATCAACTCCCCTACCCCCCCATACACTCATGCTGCCACTGGGAGAATGAGAGACACACAAATCAACCCAACAGGGAATTTATTAATTAAGGTCCCCCTGCAACACAGCCCCACTTCTACCCCTCTCTTGTTCCAGAGCCCCACAAGACCAAGCCCCTCCTCCCAGCACTGCCAGTGCCCCTCACCCACAACCCACAGCCCCTGCTAGTCCAGCCCTGGGCTTTCCCACCTGGCACTGGTGGTGCCCCTCACTCCTTAACCACAGTCCCCTGTGATCCCAGCCCTGCCCCCCAGGACTGCTGGTGCCCCCTACTGCTGACCCACTGCAGGCCCCTGTTATGAGAATGAGAATGGGGTGGAGCCCACCTCCTTCATCAGACACCCACAGCCAAGGGGGAGCAGCCCCCTCACTTGTCCACCAGGCCCTGGGAAGGGGGTGGATGGGTGTCCAGGTAGCGGCGCAGCAGGGTGGGGTAGTCAGACATCACCCCTGAGATCCCGTAGCTAAACGCCTCCTCGAAATCCTTCTCCTCGTTCAGCACCCACAGGACAACCTGGGGGCAAGTGAGAGGTGAAAAGAGCTCTGCGGTGACCCTCACTCCTGACCCGCAGTGCCCACTACCCCAGCCCTGGGCTCATCTCCCCACAGCTCTGCTGGTGCCCCTCACACCCAACCTGCAGCCCATGCTAGCTCGGCCTTGGGCCCATCCCTCCCCCACATGATCTAAGCTTAATTTTTTTGGGCCCCGTACAATTTTTAACACAGCTCCCCTCCCACACACATGGTGCTAGGTGTTGCTCCCTGGGGCAGGCCGCCAAAGACTCTAGGTCCTGATAAAGTGTACTCTTTACCCTTTTCCTCCTCATGGGGGGGGCCCTCACACCCAACCCACAGCGTGGAGCCCTCCTTACTTGGATTCCTCGATCCTCCAGATGTTTGATGAGTTTCTTCCTCATGGTGACTCTGGAGGGGCAAAGAAGGTCAGAATTGGGCTCATGCCACCATGGATCCAAGTGATGCTAATTCCAGGGCCCTGTCCCTTTCCTGAGAGGTGGGAGCAGGAACTGGAGGAGATCTATGTAAGGGATGAAGGAGTGGGCATAGAAGTGTTTCAATTTGGGTCTCTTGACGAGTTGGGGGGTGAGGGCTTGTCATCATCCCCCTTTCCACTACCCTTCCACACTCACTTGGTGGTGAGTTTTGCAAGCAGGTTTCCTAGACAGCCTTTAGGCACAGGGAAGTAGGTCCTGAGAGAGAGAAAGATACAGTGTCAGTTGAACCCAAGTGTCCAGGTTCCCATGCACCTTCCTCTCTAGACCATCAGTTCCCACTTCCATTCCAAAGCACAGACAAGTAGAGCCCTGCAAATCTATGGATGTCTGCAGATATCCGCCTTATATCTGCATCCGCGAATACAACATGGGTATCCGTGGACCATTTCTTGCAATGCAGATCAGATATGGACCCACACATTTTTATCTGCACAGAGCTACAGCCCTGCAAATATGCAGATATCCGCATTATATCTGCATCCACAGATACAACACGGATATCTGCGGGCCATTTCTTGCAGATGCAGGTCGGGTACAGATCCACTTATTTTTATCCATGCAGGGCTATACAGATAAGTCCTGGCTTCCAACCCACTGCCCTAACTACTACAGCTCACTCCCCACCCACAGCTGGGGAGAATACCTCAGAGTCTGCAACCCCCCAGACACACACTATTGCCCACTGAGGAGCGAGGCATCCAGGTGGCACCTGTTGATGATGGAGGGCAGAAGGAACTGAAGGAAGGACTCTGGCAGCGGGACAAAGGGCAGCAAGCCGGTGTAGTACAGGAGCAGCAGGAGGAGCCCACGCTGGATGGAGAAGATATGGGGCATGTCGGGGTTCTGGGGAGAAAAGAAATGGGTCAGGGTGGGAAGCTGGGGGTACAGACAAATGCCAGGATGGGAGCTGTGGGAGGATGGACAGATGGGAATGGGAATGGGAGCTGGGACAGGGGAAGACAGACAGAGAGGGCAAGGAGCTGGGAGTTGAGGGACATCTTGCTTGCATTGTTTGAAGGCCCGAAGGACAGGGACAGATAAATGGGGCAGGATGTGTGGACAGACATACGGCTGCCTTGCACTTCTTGAGGATCTTGTCCTGGAAGGACGCCCAGACAGTAATGTGGGAGCGACGATACTGACGAACCAGATCAGCCACCTGAGGGTAGAACAGATAGACAGGATAGCGAGCTTCTTTGCTGGCTCTAGGTGGGGGGTGGGCTCTAGTGGTTAGGGGGTGGGCATGTGGCTGAGAACCAGGACACTTGGGTTCCCTCCCCAGCTCGGAGAAAGAAGGGGGGTCTAGTAATTAGAGACAAGGGAGGAGGGAGGAGGATTGATAACCAGGACATCTGAGTTCCTGCTCTGGACCTGGGTGTGTGGGTGCATCTAGGAGCCAGGACACCTGGATTCTTGCCATGGCTCTCGAAGGGGAGGGGGTGTGCCTGGTGAGTTATCAGCAGGGTGAGGATGGCCCGTATCCATGTCAGAGGCCCTGGAAAAGGCAGGGCCACTGTATTTGATCCTCAGTCCCAGATGTGTGGGTCCCTCACCTTCTGGATCAGCTCATCATCATCCTGTTTGATCTCTACGTTGACAGGGACATTGGGGAATTTCTGGAAAATCTCTTCCAGGCGTGGGATGCGGTGATCAGAACCATGGGAGAAAGTGCCTGGAGTGGAAGATGGAGGGGGGTGTTGGTTTATGGACTTGGCCCCTCCTCTCCCAGGGGAGAGTGTCCCACTACTTCCCTCCCAATCCCACCCCTGAGGTTCCCCCTCCAGTTGAAAGCCTCCTGAGGTGTGTGCATGGGGAAGAATTGGGGGGTTACGTACCAGTAACTGTCCTTCTTTGAGATGGGCTGCTTGCATACATTCAGTATTAGGTGTCTATGTGACACAGCGCATGATTGGCCGGAAACTTTTTAGACCTAGCCTGTCAGAGAAGGGTTGGTGGCCAATGCCCCCTCTGAACACTCCCGTGGCTATATATGTGACCCTGATTCTGATCCTCCTCAGTCACTTCTAGTCACCAACTCTGAGTAGTGGGGATGATGGGAGGGTCCTGAATGTATGTGAGCAGCCCATCTCAAAGGAGGACGGTTACTGGTAAGTAACCTACTGTTCTTTGAATGCTGCTCACATCATTCAGTATTAGGTGACTACTAGCCGTACTGTGGATGGTGGGCGAAGCTGGGTTCTTCCTGCCTTCAGCACAGATACCCCCATAAAGGCAAACCCATGGCATGGAAAGGTGCTGAATAGTAGACTTGCCAGCCTACCTAGGGGGTATGTACTGTTAACCCTTGATTTGTTCTGGGAGAACACTGCACGAGGGAACCAGTGAGAGGCTGTGTGTCACCCTATCTTGGAGACTTGTAATAATGATATGGGGCCATCCTAATTTGCTTGGACGCCCTCAATGTTGAGTGTGGCTAAAACAAGCAAGGAAGACAATAGAAGTTCCATGCTTCATCTAACCACTGCAGGACGATTGACTGTCACATCCCAGGGGATGAAAGGGAGGATAAATCCACCCTCTCTGCACTAGTGGGGTTTTGACACTTCTACATGTGAGTGTCTAGGCTGGTTCTACAGATCAAAGTGCTGAAAGCGCAACAAGGATGATATTTGTTGCACAATCCCATTCTAGCGGGTGCAGCCCGACTTGGTGAGGAAGCCCCTTTTGATGGGTATTAGCTAACCAGGCAGAAGGGAAGCTAGTAACAGCGCACGGCAGGTCCTAGAAGCAGATATGACTGCTGGGTTCCTTCGATAAGAGAGGGAAGGAACAGTAATGCAGACTCACCAGTGTTGCTGGTTTGAGATCCGTGACCTGTTCAGACTTGGTTGAGATGGACCCCGATATTTAGCAAGGAGGGAAAGGCTTCGAGCAGATGCCCTTGCAAGGAGATGAGACCTGGAAGCTGTGGAGCTGTCCTACACCTGAGTAAGGTTCAGACGCTTGAGTGAACCAAGTACCATCTTGCAGTCTCTTGTGCAGGAACATTGTGGTTTTCCCCTACGCCACTCACTCCGTGTGTGTGTGCGTGCCCTCTGATATGGGGGAATCTCCCCTGGATGTAAAGGTGGGGTGTATGCTTCCATTTCCCTCTGGTGAGAAAGCGCTGATGTGTCCTGCCACTCTTCCGACCACAGAGGGTGGGGGGGGGCAAGAACCCTTGAGGGTCCTACCTTCACCAGGAGGGAGTGTGTGTGTGTGTGGGGAATTACCCCAAAACATTAGGCTTTTGTCCACAAAGGCGGGGCTTGCCTAAAAGCAAATCATGCGGTATATTGTCTGCTTCGTTCGAGGACCTCAGTGGTACATACCACCAGGTTATGGGTTTGTTCCACCAGGCATGGGCTGCTGGGGTATGCAGGATATGGATGAGCCTCTTATGTAGGCTGCCCATGAAGGTGCAGATGTCCCCGCCATCTCTTGGTGAAGGACTTCTTGCAAGGTCCTGGTATCCGTTTGTTTTCTTATGGGGAACTAGGGAACCCCTAGTGGGGAAGCGGAGGGGTAGGCATAATGTCCATTACCACCTGGGCGATGGTGGTTAATTCCCCTCTCGGAGGACTAAGGCACTAATACAGGCTGGCTTGGAGGGGTAAACATTCAATGTGGAGTAGCATTGCTAATAGGAGCGAAGGGTCATCTCTGCACAGGCCTACAGAGGTGTCAAGGAATCCCAAGAGGTCTACAAGGGGAGTCAGGGACGAGGGGAGGGAGAGGGGAAGGGAGAGAGAGAGAGAGAGAGACCCTGTGGGAGGGCACCCCTATGGGGACCCAATGGGACTAATGTTAATGCCCCGTGTTCCATTTCCCACTGTTAGATTTGTATGCAGCAGGGTAGGGAAGTATTAAACTATTCCCCATCTCCTTCGTGGGTGGAAGGAGGATTCTTTCCACGCTCGCACAATGTACGGGTACATCCTGGGGCAGGCCATCTTATGGATGTGGTGACAGGACAACTCAATCAGCCTGCAAAAGCAGCTAGGAGGGGTTAAGGGGGTTTTCCTGCCCCTTCTCTAGTATGTCTCAGGAGGTCCAGGTGATGAGGCCCCTGGGTCTCCAACCATAGGGCTAGGAGGGGTTAGAATTCTACTCTCTGGCCCAGCAATGTGGGGGTTACCAAATCCCAGCCCTGGTGTGAGTGAAAAAAGAGGACCGCGGCGAGTAAAGCGGATGCTAAGTCCTGCACGGAGAAATAAATTTAGGCGGCTAAATATTAAGTGGATGCAGCACTCCAGTATGTGTCCAAGCTAACACAGGCTGTAGTGTAAATGGAGCGGAGCCATGGTGGGAGGACTGTGGGGAAGTGGTCTGAGTGCCAAGTCCCTAAGAGTATAATTCAGCTCTAGAGTGGTTGAATTGGATGCCAAAGGAAGAATTCCAAGTGCACTCATATATCTTGGGCTTTAGCATGAACAATGCTGGAGAAAAAGACCTGGATGTATCGAGCTAAGGGTTGTATAAGACCCTATGAGAGAATAGGGGGTGGTTTTGACTCAGATGCTGGGAATCGGGCCTGCAGGCCAGGGACTGAAGAAAGAAAATGCGATGGGGCCCCAGAGCATGAAGGAATAGTGTGTACCTCTACTGCCTTCTGAGCATGGTCACTCCTTACTCCAAGCTGGGGAAGTGGTTCTTGGATTCCAGATATAGCACTCCTCCCCTTCTAACTGGATGGCGCCCCACCTAGGACCCTGCCACTGATTTCTGGGGGGTTGCTGAGGTCTAGGAGAATGGGTGGAACCTGAGGGGGTGACCATGTTGTTAGGGCCCTCTTTGGCATGGGGGCCATGGCACTCTAATGGGAAGACCTAGATGGCAGAGGAGATCTTGAGGCCCTGGGGGGGCTGATCTTGCCTCTCACTTGGCTGGGGAGGCCATGTTTGGTGCCTCTGCCACCAGTGCTCGCACTGCTGGTGAGGGCTACAGGAGCGACTGGGCACCTGTGGGGGAACATGCCCAGTTATCTGAGGGTCATACTGGGGTTCCTCACGCCACACAGCAGATGGTCCCTTGCCTCCATAAACAAAGACCCTCTCTCAAAAGAGGTCTTGGATAGCTTGCTGCATGTCTTGAGGCAGACCTCCCCCCTGCAGCCACATTGTGCGTCTCATAACAATGGCTGACACTATATCATGGCTCGCCATGACTGAAGCATCCCACACCACGAAGAGAGCGTCCCATGATGTTAGCATGCTCTCCTCTATAACAGAGTCATTGTCCTCCCAGTGTTCCTGGGGAAGAAGATCCTGGAATCTCCGCATAGACTCCCAGATATCTAGCATGTATCATCCCACCAGCGCTTGGTGGTTTGCAGTGCAGAGCTGGAAGGCGGAGATTGAGTACACCTTCCATCATATGAGAGGTCCAGTTCCCTCACCTCTCTGGATCTTGGCATGGGATCTGGGGAAGGTTGGCTCCCACACCCTAAGGTGGCTTCCATCATCCAGCAGCTCAGTACTGGGTGATCAACCAAGAAGGGAAACTCTCCAGTGGGGCCTGATATTTATGACCTGCTATATCTGAGACCGATGGAATTGAAGTGGGGGTCTGCCAGCGTACCCTGGTGAAGTTGTGCACACTAGGGTGCAGTTGGACTGCAATCACGTCTGGGGGAGACGTGAGCCCCGGATCGAATAGGGGGATCTTGATCCCCACTGATGGGTTCAACCTCCAAACCTGCATGTGCTGTTACCTGGTGAAGGAAGTCATAGTGGGCAGTAGTGTCCTCCCTGTAGGACCACAGTCTGTGATTTAAAACCCTGTCAGGAGTTGTGGGCAATGGTGGAGCCGTCCTGGGCCTTTCGGTACCATGGGAAGTTTCCTGCAAGGAAGCTTCCTGTGGCAGGGACCACTTGCAAGGTCAGTACTGGGAGGGGCCCAGTCCTGTCTGCCCCTGTGTGAGGGGGTTACCTCCTCAGGGCTCGGGGAGCATGTTGTTCCTGGCACCAAGGAGTTGGACTTGCCCCAGCACCAGTGCGAGAAAGGGATGGGGTGATCGGTGCAGGCGACAAGGTGGCACTACAGTGCCAGGAAGAAGGAGAGTGCCCTCTGCGGCACTTGGGTATAGGGCCCAGACTGGTACCAGCAGGCCCTTCAGAGGAGGGAGAGGCTCTCTCTGAATCCGGTACTAGTGAACTCGGTATCGTTATGGGGACTGGAGATCGGTTGCACACCGGGGCAGTCCATGCCCCCGAGAGGAAAGCCAGTTTTCCTCTCTTTTTCTGAGGCTTGGGAGGCAGAGGTGTAGGCAAAAGCAAGAGCGCTTTTGCTGCCTCAGAAGCCTAAAGGGTGGAGGGGACCTTTGTGTCCTCTTGGCCCCGGTCCTGGGAATGGCCCAGTCAGGGAGAACTGGATCGGCACCTGCGCTTAGGCACTCAGGTGGATGCTGAGCACATTGTCTTGTGTTCCTAGGGAAGCAGTGCTGAGAGGGCTCCAGTGCCGATCTGGCTTGCGGTGCCAGCGGCTCCAGTGATGACCCTGATTCTCTGGGGGTGGGCTGCCATGCTTGTTCCAGGGCCAACACATGGCACTTCTGCTCCCTGTCTTTCTGGGCCCTCAGTTTAAAGGAGCAACAGATGGAGCAATCAGTGGCCTGGTGGGATTTATCCAAGCACCATAGGCACTTCTTGTGGGGGTCATCCCTCGGGAAGGCCTTGCCACAAGAAGCACAGGGTTTGAAGCCTGGCATTGTTGGCAGCAGTTGGGAGCGGTCTTCTGGCTCCAGGTTTGTACGCTCGGTAGGAGCAGCGGTTCTCGGTGGAACGATATCCATGAACAGTTGTTCAAAGCTGAATGGGGGGCTCATACATGACAGAATAGACAGGAACTTGCATAATCGCAAGGAGCGGGCTGTTCCGAAACCATCACTGAGGGCGGTAAAAGGAACTGAGGAGGATCAGGGCAGGGGTCACATATATAGCCACGGGAGTGGCCGGAGGAGGCGTTGGCTGCCAACTCTGCTCTGACAGGCTAGGGCTAAAAGGTTTCCGGGCAATCATGTGCTGCAGCACGTAGACACCTAATGCTGAATGATGTGAGGAGCTGCTCGAAGAAGAATGGTCACTTACCAGGTGAGAAGGTGACTTCCAGGGGATCTTTGTAGGAGGGCAGATCCTGGAGGAAGAGAGGGGAGAAGTAAATAATCAGAAGGGGTTGGGGGGCAGTCACTAGGAGGAGGGTCTCCAGGTGGGGGCTGACAGGAGGTGTGGGGAGGTCCCACACCCCAGTCTGCCTGTTCCTGGGATGGGGGTTTAGGAGGTCTGGTATTGAGGGGGGTCCCATGGGGTGGCTGGGGAGTTGGCCATGGAGAGTTGTCTTGCCCCATACTCCAGGTCTCAGGTGGCCTGGTCTGGAAGGATGGGACAAGGGGGTAGGGGCTGGAGTGAAGGTGTTAGTGGGGAAAAGTGGGGGTGTCTCACCATGTAGTTCAAATCCCGGATGTTTTGGTTCCGGCCTGTTTGGCGCTGCAGGTTCTGGTCATGGGACACAACCACCACCCCGTCCCGAGTCAGGTGGCAGTCCAGCTCCAGCAGCTGTGTCCCCTGGGCCACTGCGCTGCAGGGAGATGATGGTCAGCCTGGGCAGATGGGGACAGAGGACTGGAAACTCGGGAGGGGTGGGGATGATAGGAGAAGGATGGGTGACTGGTTCAGCAAGGATACAGAGCTGCACAGAGTGGGGCCGGAGACAGTGGGGAAAGAGGCTCAGGGAAGGGTGGGGCCAGGTGGGAGAGGGGATTGGGGGTCACTCACTGGGTAAAAGCCTCCATCGTGTTCTCAATTCTCTCGCCGCAGCCTGGGGGCAATGGAGGGAAGAAATGAGTCCCTGGGTCAGAGACCCCGACACTCCCTGCTCCTCTCTCCTTGGGGACACTGCTAGCCTCCCTCCTGCGCACCTGACTCCAGGGATTTCCCTATCACCCCCCGTACACCCGCCTGAATTTCCCACTACCCCCCAGTTGTCCGCTAGTAACAGGGTGACACCAGTTCAGTGAGCACCCCGACGCTCCCCACGCCCCTCTTAATTACAAGACACGCAGAAGCGGCTGCCTGGGTCCATCCGTGGGCACGATCGGCCCCAGGTGTCCCGGACAACAGCAAAAGGTGTTTGGGGGGGGACCAGGGGCCAACTCACCTGCCGCACCTGCCCGTCCCTCCCCTCCCCCCCCCCAACTGCGGCCCGCCCGCACCTGCCCCGCTCACCCCCGCGGTGGGACACGTGGCGGCAGGGGAAGGGGGGCGGCCGGGCCCGGTGCAGCAGCTGGGGCCGGCGGCGGAGGCAGCGCGAGGCCAGGACGAAGCCGCCCAGGGCCGGCAGCGCGAGGAGCAGCAGCTGGGCGGCCATGGCGCGGCGGGATCGGGGCCGGTCCAGCCAGTCCAGCCGGGCGCGGCGCGGCGCGGCGCGGGGCGGGGCAGGTGGCGGGCGGGAACAGCCGCCCACGCGGGCCATGGGTCGCCCTCCCGCCCCAGCTGTGCTGGGTGACACCCCAGCCTGCCTCAACCCCCACTGCCCCCTTAGCACAGCGCCCCCCCACTTCCAGGCAGTCCTGTCCCCCCAGTCAGACACAGGCACTGGGATCCAGAAGAGTTTATTGGGGGATCTGTACACTTCCACAGCAGGTCGCCTCCGCACCCAGCCCCTGGCCCACGGGGGGGGGGGGAGGTGGGACAACACTCCAGCCTCTCCCACTTCGGAGCAGGTCACCAGTTAACCCCCCCACCCCCCTGTGGTGTCTCTGGCTGATGGGGCAGTGAAGGGCATAGATCATTCCACATTGCAGACTGGTCGGCAGCCAGTCAGAGACAGGGAAACTGAGGCACAGAGATGGGAGAAATAGAACCCAGGAATAAGAGTTCCCACCTACATATGGTGCTATCACCCCCCCCCCCCCCCCAAAAAAAAAAAA
>ML682085.1:1532389-1547149 GCA_007922195.1 Podocnemis expansa
CCCCCCCCCCCCCCAAATCTTCAGATCCCTGCAGTCTTCCTGGGCAGGGGAGGTGCTGGGAACCCAGATCCTGCTTATGTCCCAGCTCTGGCAGGGGAGTGAGGTCCAGGGGGTTGGGAGCAGACTCCTGGTGTCTATCCATTGCTCCAAGAAGGGAGTGGGGTGGGGGTTGGGAGGGAGGATTTCTGGGTTTTATGCTCATGTCAGGTGGGGGTGTATGTATCAGCCCTTTGAACAGGTAAGCAAGAGGGATGAAAATAGAAATCTCTGTGCACCCCAGGTCTCTGGACTTCTGGGTTCTGTCCCCCAGTGTAGGGCCACTGAAATCCTCCTCCCCCCTGACTAGAGCAGGCAGGGAAGGAACAAGAGGGCAGAACCAGCCCCAGCCCCACCTCACATGAGGACTGCTCAAAAGTTAGTTAGGGCAAGCCCACCCTTGCAGTGACATAGACAGGAAGGGGGGACACAGGAAATCAAAAGGGAGAGGAAAGGTCCCCCCCAGCTCCAGCAGCCCCACATGTTCCCAGTGTGATGGGAAGGGCTCATTACAACTGTTAACTCATTAGGAACAAAGCAGGAGAGATTTCCCCTCCACATCCAGATATTGGGGGTCATTGGGCCACCCGCCAGGCCCCCCAGAGTCACAGCCTGGGGGGAGTTAGGGAGTCACAGCCACATTGCGAAGCAGTATACAGCACGATGGCAGGGCTGGCACCCTCAGGCAGGAGCCCCCCAAATCAGAGTCCGAGGGGCCCTCCAGGAGCAGGGTCCAGTTTGAAACCTTCTCAGAGGGAGGCAGGTCTACGCTGGAGCCTGACGGACCTAGAGGTGGGAAAATCAGAGCTAATTAGATGCTGACAAGTCACCCAGTCCTGGGCTCTGCAGCCAGAGGAGAACTGGTGCCCAAGGAAAAGGCCCTATGACCCATCCTCCCTACTGCCAGGCTGGATGGGAGCAGGCGCCCCCTAGAAGGGAATACGGCACTGACCAGCGCTCATGGCCCCTGGTAGCTTGGCTGAAACCGCGCCGTCTCCTCAAAGATCAGCTCCTTCAGCTTCTCCTTGGGAAGGTCATCGAGTTCCATGTCGAAGGTGAAGGGCTCTTCAGCCACTGGCTGCAGAAAGACAGTGAATTGATGCAGCTGAAGACAGCCTGGGCCTGGCTCTAACAACTAGACCCGATTTTCTCTCCACCACCACAGATAGAATGGTGATCTACTGGATCCCAGTCCCCTCCATGACCCACCAGTGCTCACTACCCTCCAACCCTGGGTCTGTGGTCCCCTACCTCATCTGAGGGATCGTAGTACTGCTCCAGATAGGGATGAGCCAGTGAGTCCTCCACAGTGATGCGCTTGTTGGGGTTAAAGGTCAACATCTTGTCCAGCAGGTCGAGGGCTGCAGCACAGGGGAGAGGAAGAGCAGAGTGAGGGGGAAGCCGTCAAGGGGCCAACTGAGAGCATGGCTGCTGAGTGGAGCTCCCAGGAGAAAGGTGCCAAAGAAGATGGGATCAGCAGGAGTCCCAGGGCTCAGCACAGCTGGTCTGGGGATGGGAACCCCCAGTCCGGCATCCCCAGAGGCCCCGCACAGGGACACCAGATGCTCACCTTTGGGGTCGGCTTTGGGGAATAGTTTGGGCCAGGGCACCTTAGGCTTCTGGGGCAGCGACTGCAGATAATTGCGTGCCTTCATGTTGATGATGCAGTTCAGATCATCCTGCGAGGGGGACCCCAGGATCCCTGCACAGGAGGAGGAGTCAGGGTGGAGAGAGGAGGGGCCCCACCCTTTTCAGCAAGAGGCCCCTCCCTCTCTGAGACAGCCCTTCCCCATAGCTCCATAATCCAGATATTCCTCCCTCTCCATGAAAGCCCCACCCCGTCACTTCAGAATCCAGCCCCCCAACACTTCTCTAGTAGCCCTGCTTCCCAGTCTCCAGAACCAAGACGCCCCACCCCTTTATTAGCAGCTAGCCCTTGTGCATCTACCTCCAGAGGCCCCAACCCCCCAGGTGCTAGCTGCCCTGCCTACTCACCCAGGATGTGGTTGAGCTGGTCCAGGTAATGCTTCCCAGGGAAGATGGGCCGGTTGGAGAGCATCTCAGCCAGGATGCAGCCCACCGACCAGATGTCGATGGATTTGGTGTAGCCCTGAGGATGGACAGATAAGTCAGAGGGGACACAGAACGCCACCCCACATGCTCTGACTGCACCCACCCAGCCATGAGAACAACTCAGTTGTGGCTGTAGGTTTCTGCTCCCAGATAAACAGGCAAGGTAAGGAAATACCAGGAAAATAAACTTAGCTCTGGCTCTTTTGAAACACCTGCTACCTGGTGTCAGGGTTGGCTTTCAGCATGTCCCCCCAACTTAATACACACCCACCCCCTCAAAGCTAGGGACAGAACCCAGGAGTCCTGGCTCCCATTCCTCCCCCAACCCAGGCCCACTCATCCTTGAAGCAAAGATAGAAGCCAGACTTCCAGGCCCTCACCTTGGAGTTGAGCATGATCTCAGGGGCACGGTACCAGCGGGTGGCCACATATTCTGTCAGGAAGCCGGTGTGGTCGTGCTCTGGGTCAGCAATGCGGGCCAGACCAAAATCACAGATCTGGAGTGAGGACGACAATTATACCTGGCTGTGCCCCCACAACACACACAAAGATCCCCGAGCTCACAGGGGGAGGGGATGGAGTGATGGGCATATATAGCAGGAAAAAAGGGATTGGGGGCCTCAGTCCCAGGAGGTAGCAGGAAGACCAGGGATAGGTGGGCCAGGTCTGGGGGAGTGTGCTGGGCTGGAGGGGTAGCCGGGGGATCGGTTGACCTAATCTGGGATGCGGGCACTGCCCCAGTCTCCAGGAGCATCCTGACCTTGAGATCGCAGGTGGTGTTGATGAGCAGGTTACTAGGCTTGAGGTCACGGTGCAGCACATTGGCTGAGTGGATGTACTTGAGCCCACGCAGGATCTGGTACAGGAAGTAGCAGATGTGGTCATTGCTCAGTTGCTGCGTCTTCAGCAGCTTGTACAGGTCTGTCTCCATCAGGTCCTGCACGATGTACCTGGGAGAGGAGAACGGCACCCCCCGGGGGGCAGCCACAGGGGTCAAGGGAATAACAGATTTAGTAATGAGATACAGCCACTCTTGGGCAGGACGCAGATGCTGGGGATGTGGCGACTCCTTGCCAGGTGCGGGCTGGGGTTGAACATGGCCCTATGGGATGGACAGTGCGGGGAACTAGGGACCCTCACCCAGTGCTGGATCACAGCCCCTCTGGGGCAGGGCGGGGCAGGGCAGGGCAGGGGGGCTGGTTCTATAGGAGCTCGGGGTGAAGGATACACATCACGCATCTGGTCGATGGAGGCAGCCCTCAGGATGTCATTGATGCCAATGATGTTCTCGTGCTTGAAGCGCAGGAGGATCTTGATCTCACGCAGGGTCCGCTGGCAGTACGTCTGGTGCTCGAACGGGCTGATCTTCTTGATGGCCGCCCGGAGCTTGTTCACGTGGTCGTAGGCTGAGCTGGGCAGAGAGGGGAGGCCATGGGGTGAGGCCCCGTGGCACCAGGGACAGACAGAACCCAGAAATCCTGATGGCCCGTCCCCCCAACACCAGATCTCCCTGCCCTCCCAGAGCTGGGGTGGCCCCGCAGTAATAACAGTGGGGAGACGGGGCCATACACGGGGCGCAGGCGGGGGCCACACGGAGGGACGGTAACGGAGGGGGCACAGCGGCCAGCACGGTGACCGGGCGGAGGGGGGACTGGAAGGCGCGGTACGGTGGCCGGGAAGGGACACGACGGAGCGGGGATCGCGGGTACGGTGGCCGGGAGGAGCTCCGGCAGCCGGGGCGCTCACCAGACCATGCCGTACGCCCCCTCCCCGATGTACTGCAGGTCCGTGTAGCGCGGCCCCACGTCGAACACCTGCCCCTTCACCGACTCCACCCCCAGCTTGGGCGCGCCCGGCACTGGCCCGGGACCCCCCGGGGCCGCCGCTGTCGCCGCCGCCATGGCCTCCGCGACCCGATCCCTGATGCTGCAGCCGCACCCGGAACCGCCCCGCCCGACGGCAGCGCGCAGGCGTGCGGACCCCCGCCGTTCGCAAGGCGCGTGCGCAGCAGCCGTCCGGCGCCCCACGTGTCCCTGAAAGCGTCGAATGTCAGCTCGCAATCATCCGCTGCGCGTTCCGATTGGGCGACTTGGGCTAACATCACTCGAACGCGGAAGTGCCGCGCCCTGTCATTCTCCTCTGCAAACAACCCCGCCTCTTCGGCGCAAGCCCCGCCTCCTGCTCCTTCTGTCCCGCCCCCTCCGCTAGGCCACGCCCAATCGCTCGTTTCCATGCCCGTGAGCGGAACCGGCCCGACTCTCGTCCGCTTGCGTCTCGCGCCCGCCTCATCGGCGCCAAGCTCCGCCCCTCGCTCTGGTCCTCAGCTCAGGCCACGCCCACTGGTCCAGCGTTCGAGCCCCCCTCATCCTTCCTGACCCCCCCATCCCCGGCAAGCCCCGCCCCTTGCATCGCGCCCCTCCCCTTCGATAGAGTCCTGCCCCGTGGCCCCGCCTCTTCCACCTGACCACGCCCCTTCCTTCTTTTAGCCCCTCGGCGAGCTGGGCGCCTTCCCCAGGCAGGGTCCCGCCCCTGCTCCCTTGGCATGTGGCGCAGAGTCCCGCAGACCAGCCTCCTGGGATGGGGTGCGGGTGCAGCCCCTCGAGGGAAAGGTGGGGGAGCAGTTGGCTCCAACTGGCTGGGGAAGTGAAATTAGCCCCATCTCCAGCTCTGGCTCTGACACCAAGCAGCAGAGGGAGCCCCCATGGCTACCGCCAACACCAGATTGGTTTCACCTGGAAAGAAATGTCCCCACCACCAGCCTCCATCTCTGGCTGCTTCCACTCTGGATGGGGCTTTAACCACAAGCCAAGTTCCTGGGCTCCTATCGCTCTGGGCTAGGCCGCCAGGGGTCACAGAAGGGGATCAAATCCCCCCCCCAGGCCTCAAATTTTGTGGAAAAGGAGCCAGAAGCGGGAGCTCATCCCACCCTAGCAGCCTACAGTCTGCTGTGGGGCTGGCTGGCGGACTGGGGCTGCCCTGTCATAGAATCATAGGGTTGGAAGGGACCTCAAGAGGTCACCTAGTGCAACCCCTGCCAAAAAAAGCAGGACCATGCCCAGCTGGCCTCAGCAGCTTTGTCAGGGTAGCTGCTCCTGCTGCAGCGCAGGGCAGAATAATAAAAACTGGGGTGTGGACCCGGAGCCGGGATGTGTGTGCCAGCTGCCCGGGCAGCTGTTGGGCTGTTATCCCAGTCACAGCAACCCCATCTCACCCGCGCTGGGGCTTGGAGAGCCCCATCATCCCGCACTTCTTCCCCCAGTCCTGCAGACCTTCACCCCTGCCTGGACTCCACGGACCAGGCACTCAGCGTCTCTTCACACAGGGAGCCCCCAGCTCCAGATCGGGGCTACAGAGCCCCCAACCCGCCCAGCCCCTTTGAATTCGCCAGATAGGTAAGGTCCGCAAAGTGTTGCTGCCATTCCCACTGTGACCCACAGAGGGAGCCAGAAACGCGACAGCCAGCTGGGTGTGGGGAATGGATGGATGGATGGACGGCTAGATAGACACCAGTTCAGGGAGAGTCTGGAGACAGACAGATGATGAGGTGCCACGAGTGGAGAAAGAGTCCAGAGCTGGCCCAAGGGGTTTGGGCGTCCAAGGGAAACTATACATTTGCCGCCCTCCCCCACTATTCAATATATAGAAGAATGATAATATATTAATATATTTTTAGATAGAGGAAAAATTCACTTCCATCTAATTTGGCGCCCCTTAAAGCCCGGCACCGTGACGACCACCTAATCCATGTTTCTGGGCGGGCTGGCCATGAGAGAGACAAGAAGGCAGTGCAGTGTGCAGGATGGAAGGACAGGCAGCCAGCCAGACGGATGACGGCACAGCTACCTGGGGGTGAGATCCCAGTGCGGCCAGCTGGATGCCTGGCTTCCATGCCACAACCATAGCCAAGCCCCCCCGCAGCGAGCCATGCCCGGGTCCCAGCTGGGTGAAGTGGGAGGGGGTGTCTAGTGCTCCGCCCTCCAGCCCCCCCCCTTGGTGGTGCTTTCCCTTTAAGGCGCCACCCCCTCGAGCTGTGACAGCGAAGTGGAGACGGATCCGTTAAAACACTCCGAGGTGCAGGCTCCGGATTCATTGTGACATCAGATCATCCGGAGCCGGTGAGAGCAGAGGGCTGGGATCCAGGACTCCTGGGTTCTGTCTCCGGCTCTGGGAGGGGGCTGGCAGCCTGGGCTCCTGGTTCTAGCTCTGGCCTGGGGATGGGGGGAGCCCAGACTCCTGGGTTCTGTCTCCGGCTCGGGGAGGGAACCAGGAGCCCCAATTCCTGGGTCTTCTGAGTCGTCCCTTCCCCTCCCTGCCCTGGGGAGCCATTGGGATCGATTCACTTCTTGATCTGCAGAGGCACTTGGAGGTGGCGGGGAGCGCTTAGTGCTGTGGCCGCGGTAGCTGCTGGAGGGGGCAGGGAGGGGGCCAGCAGAAGGGTTCACCTGGGCTGGGGGGTCTGTATCCTGTGCACCCCTGTCCTCCAGTTCAGGAATGCAGCTCCCCAGGGCAGCTGGGAAATGGGGTCTCCTGAGGTAACCCTTGAGGGTGCCCACAGTGGATGTAACAGCTGGAGATCCAGCCACCCTCTGTGCTGCCCCTCTGAGGATTGCAAAGACCCCCAAAGCCTGGGCCCCCTCCCCTGATCTTCTCCACAAAGAGGTTGCATGTGGGGCTAGTGGGACTGCAGGGCAGCAGTGAGGGGCACTGTTAACAGGGGTGTCTTTCCCCAGCCGCCATGAGCCGGAAGGTCGTGCGCAGCAGCAAGTTCCGCCATGTGTTTGGGCAGCCAGCGAAGGCCGACCAGTGCTACGATGACGTGCGGATCTCGCAGACCACCTGGGACAGCAGCTTTTGTGCTGTCAACCCCAAATTCCTGGCCATGATCGTGGAGGCCAGTGGGGGAGGGGCCTTCATGGTGCTGCCCCTGGCCAAGGTAACCCCGCCCACCACACCCCCATCTTGGCTGGTGCCCCTCCATCCCAGCCCGCTGCCCCTGCTCATCCAGTTCTGGACCCCCAGCTCTACTGTTAGCCCCCACTCCCCCAGCCCTGGAATCTGCTGCTGTCCCTCACTGCCAGTCGGTAGCCCCCCACGCACCCAGGTCTCAGCCCTCATCTCTTTGGCGCCCCATCTTAGGCAACATTCTGGCCTTCCCCATCTGTTAGTGTTTCCGGGAGGTGTTTTGTGAAACCACCCAACAGGCCGATCTTGACTTTTTTGCCTTAAATGGCTCCAAATTTGAACCTGGGGCGGAAGCAGCCGTGTAAAAGGGGAAGTGGTTTTGGGGGGAAGGGAGGGGGTATGTCTGAAACACCAAAGCCTGTCTCCCAGCCTTGGCTCTGAACACAGCCTGAGCTGGAGGAAGATGGGGGGGGTCATGTCAGGTCACAGTGAGGCCCCCCCATTCAATGAGCCCAACAAGAGAGATGATGAGAGTGGTGCCAGGAGCTGTGGTCAGGAGTGAGGGGCAGCAGCAGAGTTAATGTTGGGGGGAGCCCAGGGCTGTGGTAGGAGGGGCTTCAGGCTGCAAGTAAGTGGGGGGGGGGGATAAAGGGCCCGTGGTGCAGGGTTACAAAGGGCCTTGTGTCCTTTCTGAGGAGGATGAGGTCTTGGAGGGACCCTCAGCCCTCGGGATGTGCTGTCTTGTGACTCCATCGTGATGTGAGAGATGGGAGCAGGAACACTGGGAAAAGAGAGAACCCCAGCCATGCACTCCAGCTCTGCTGTACCCCTCACTCCCAACCGGCAGCCCCCCACTAACACAGCCCTGTCCCCAAGCTCTGCTGTGCCCCTCAGTCTTGACCCACAGATCCTGCTGGCCCAGCCCTGGGCTCCCATTACGTACTCAGGTTTCTAGCTCCTGCACAGCCTGGTCCTTCCTGCCTGTGGCGATTAGGGAATTTCTCATCCTTCCTCAATCCCTGTGTCTTTTCTGGGGCTGTCATTTTTGTGGGTCCCACCTTATTCCTCTTTACTCAGGGGGAACCTGGGGTCACACGGAAGGGGGATTTGGTGCTCATGGCTGTGCAATGAGGGGGGCTCACAATGTAGGGGGAGGGAGAGGAGAGACCCAGGAGTCCTGTGTGGAAGTGGGGGAGGGAGGCACCAAGGAGAGAAACTGGAATGTGGAGGGTTGGGGGGGCTGAGGAGGGACCCAGACATCCTGGGGGCCTAGGAAGGGTCCAAGAGACCCAGTGCTAATGGAACAGCCTGCCTGCTTGCAGATCTTGCTGCCTTCTTTGAGTTTCCTGCCCCACAGAGCGGGAGGGAGCCACTCATATTGCCTTTTATGGGCACAGCTGGGGCCCCAGGTCTGGAAGCAGAGTTGCAGGAGGGCACAGCTAGACACCTGCCTTGCCCACTGGGAAACTCTCCTGGGACAAGGGGGTGGAGCAGCCAAGAGGGACTCATCAACCACCCCCTCCCCAACCAACATTTAACCACTCAGGGCCAGGACAGAACCCGAGTGTGTGTCCCGGCTCCCAAAACACCTCCCCAACCTGGAGACCTCACCACCCCCTCCTCCCAGAGCTGGGAGAGAACCCAGGAATCCTGGCCCCAGCTGTTCCTCCACCTTACTAGGTCACTTTCACCTGCCCCCCCCCCGGCTCCCAGCCCCCTACAGACATTAAGGACTGCACCCTTTGAGTTGGGGGTGGGGGCTCCCCATGAATTCCCTCCTTGGTGTAAAGGGTGATATTTGCACTGCACCACCTGCTGAGCACTTGGGTTGGAGGTCTGAACTGGGGGAGGGGTCTTGGCCACCTAGGTCTGAACATGTCTCTCCCACCCCCAGACTGGCCGGCTGGACAAGTCACAGCCCCTGGTGTGTGGACACACGGCCCCGGTGTTGGATATTGAGTGGTGCCCCCATAATGACAACATCATTGCTAGTGGCTCTGAGGACTGCACCGTCATGGTGAGTGGGGCAGATGGGGGAGCCAGTGGGCCTGGGCTTGGGAGAGGGGAACGGCAGGAAGGAGGAATCATGGGGGGCAGGGGGATCAAAGGCTGTTCCCTGCCCCCCCCCGGAGTATGGTGTAATGTCTCTTTCTGCCCCCAGGTGTGGGAGGTGCCGGACGGAGGACTGGTGCGTCCCATGACAGAGCCACTGGTGACGCTGGAGGGACATTCCAAGCGGGTCGGCATTGTGGCCTGGCACCCCACAGCCCAGAACGTGCTGCTGAGTGCAGGTATCGCCTAGGATGATAGTGGGGTGCCCCCCTCTCCCTTCCCCCAGCTTCCAGCCTGGATCCCTTCACCCCATCCCCCACTATCATCCTGCTGTCCACAGCTTTTCCTCCCCATTATGGCTACCCCTACCTTGGGTGCAAACCCATGTGGCCCCTCCTGTTGAGTCCTCTGCCTGCCAGTTCCCCACTGTCCTGTGACATTCCCCAGGGCACAATCTGGTCTGGAAATAGAGTCCCCTCCTGTTGGGCCCCCCTCTCAGCTGCACACTAGTGCCCGCAGCCCCATCACTCACGAATTACACACAGGGCAACAGCCACCACCCCAGGCTTCCAGCCTTGGTGTGTCTTGGTCACGGCACTGAAGGGAAACCCCAGTGCATCCCTCATGCCTCAGCGCAACCCCAGTGATGCCACAGACGCCCCTTCGCTGCAGGAAGCTCAGCAATGGCTGCGGCACCATCAAGTGCAGCCTATGAAGAACGAGATGAAGGGCCAACAGCCACTGTGACAGGAAGTTAAACCAAAATTAAATGTTTTCCTCCCTGCCACTGAATTTCCCGTGCTGGGCCCTGGTTGTTTGCTGGTGTTCTGTAAAGGCCACAACCCCTCATCTTTATACCTTCGTCCCCCACGAGGATTCACCCCGGTAGGATCCTGGCCTGTCTCTGCACCAATCCCACAGTAGGACTCCTGAACCCAGTCGCCCTGGGTTCTGGCATTTTCTGCAGACTGGTGCCAGACTGGCCAGGTATGAAACCCAGTGCCAGCTTGGAAGAGTGGTGACTCCAGGGATGTGGATGGGCCCCCTCCCCTCACCTCCCACTGACCCTGCCCCACCCGCAGGCTGTGACAATGCCGTGGTACTGTGGAACGTGGGCACAGGCCAGGCGCTGCGGGAGCTGCGGGACCTTCACCCCGACACCATCTACAGTGTGGCCTGGAGTCACGATGGATCCCGCCTCTGCACCTCCTGCCGGGACCGCCGGGTCCGCATCATCGAGCCCCGCTCTGGCCGTGTGATCGCTGTGAGTGAGAGGACCCAGGGGACATGGGGTGGGGCTATGGGATGAGGGCTATAGAGTGGGGGGCTGGACTCCAGGGCAGGGGATGAAGGGGGTTCCCTGACTCTGACCTGCTTTCCCCTCTCCTACAGGAAAAGGCCAACCCACATGAGGGCTCCCGGCCTGTCCGTGCTGTGCTGCTGGCTGACGGCAAGATCCTCACCACGGGCTTCAGCCGCATGAGCGAGCGCCAAGTGGCACTGTGGGACCCGGTGAGGACTCAACCCCCTACTCCCCTGGGACCCACTGACACCTCAACATCCCCCCCCATCTAGGACCCACTGACACCTTAACCCCTCTCTGGTCCCCACCCACTACTCCCAATGACACTTCAGCTTCAATCCTGTGGGACACATTCCTCCCCCGAACCCATTGACCCCTACCTACCACTGCCCTCGGAGACCCAGTGAGATCTTAACACCCCCCTCCCCCAGAAACCAATGATACCCCAGCCCTTCCCCAGACTAACACCTCAGACCTCTCCTCTGACCCACTGACACTACAGCCCCACATTTCCCCTGGAACCTGGTGAGATCTCGACCCTCCCTACCTCCTGGGACCCAGTGAAACCTCTGCTCCATTCCTTTCCCCCACTACCCTCTTGGGACTAAGACCCTGCCCCCCGCTCATCTCCCAACCCTGCCTCTGGGAGCCAGTCAGCCCCACTCCCCCTACACAAGTGACAGATGGGGCTGTGTGACCCTGGGAGAATCTAGCCCCTGACCCACCTCCTAGCCCCGACTGCCTGCCATCCAGAACCCCACCCTCATCCTCTGCCCAGCCCTCCGTGACCTTTTTCCTCTCCCCACACGCAGGCCAACCTGGAGGAGCCCATGAACCTGCAGGAATTGGACACAAGCAGCGGGGTGCTTCTGCCCCACTATGACCCTGACACCAGCATGATCTACCTCTGTGGCAAGGTGGGCAGCAGGACCCAGGTGTATGCGGTCCCTGGGGGAGCTCCCCAGCTGCTCCCCACTTAGTCCCCTCTGTCCCTCACAGGGCGACAGCTCCATCCGCTATTTTGAGGTGACACCCGAGGCCCCCTACCTGCATTTCCTCTCCCTCTTCAGTTCCAAGGAGTCACAGCGGGGCGGTGGCTGGATGCCCAAGCGGGGCCTGGACGTCAGCAAGTGTGAGATCGCCAGGTAGGGGCCCTGAACCCCTCCTCCCTGGAATCCCTCAGGCTCCCCTGCTCCCCACTTCCACAGCAGGGCCCCTGAACTTCCACTCCGCTCTCCACCTCTCTCCATCACCCCTACCCCAAATTCCAGGACCCCAAGGCTCCCAGGCCCCTTCCTCATTGACCCCATCACTCTCCACCTATCCTCACCCTCTTTCTCTTGGGATTTCAGATTCTACAAACTCCATGAGCGAAGATGTGAACCCATCGCCATGACGGTGCCCCGCAAGGTGAGCCCATCCCCACTCTGCCATGGCAGCGGAGGGGGTCTAGTCATTAGAGGGGAGGGGGCTGGGAGCCAGGACTCCTAGGTTCTCTCCCCAGCTCCAGAAGAGGAGTGGGTTCTATGGGTTAGAGTGGGACGGCTAGGAACCAGGACTCCTGGGTTTTATTCCTGGCTCCAGGAGGTGGATGGGGTCTAGGCATTAGAGCTAGGATGCCTGGGTCCCATGCCAGCACTCTCCTTCCCCACAGTCAGACCTGTTCCAGGAGGATCTGTACCCTGACACAGTGGGGCCCGACCCTGCCCTGACAGCAGAGGAGTGGTTTGGGGGCAAGGATGCCAGCCCCTTGCTCATCTCCCTCAAAGACGGCTATGTCCCACCCAAGAGCCGTGAGTTCAAAGTCAACAAGAGCATCCTTGAGCCACGACGGACCCAGAGCAGCTCCAACGGGAGCAATGCCGGGGTGAGACAACGGGACGGGGGAGGCTCTGGGTTGGGAGTGAGGGACACTGGCCTACCTGGGTGACAGCAGGTGCCAGGGCTGGGTTAGTCTGGCCAGAGGGTCAAGAGAGAGGGACACTAACAGGGTTGGGTGGGGGGAGTGCCAGGGCCAGGGCCAGGCTGCTGGCTGGGAATGAGGGACACAGCAGAGCTGTGGGAATGGGAAGCTCACAGCCAAGCGAACAGTGGCCTATAGGTCAGGAGTGAGGGGCACCACGTGAGCTCTCTCTCCCCGCAGGCGCTGGAGAAGCTGCTGGAGGATGTGCGACAGCTGCAGGCAACGGTGGCAGAGCAGGAACAACGCATCACAGCGCTGGAGGCGGCCGCCAAGTAGCTGGGGATCACAACTGAGCCCCACTGGTCCCCCGCCCCCTTCCCTCTACTCAGGGCTGCCCCCCCCAAGCTTTGCCTAGCTCCTCCCTCCCAGACAGAGGCCCCACCCACTACTCTGTGGTGTGGGGGAAGAGGTCCTCCCAAATTGACCCGCACCTGTCCCTAGAACCCTCCTTCCCTTCAGAAACAAGAGCTGCCCCTCAAAGGAATCCTCCCCCCACCCCCTGTACAGAGAGGCTGTTATCTTTTTTACCTGGGTGTTTAAATTGTTGCGGGTTGGGGTGGAGATGCCAGTGTTTTTCTGCTGTGAGGGTTTTGCCAATAAACTTGTAAATAGACACTCTGCTTTCTTTGTCCTGGGGTTGTGGATGAAACCCTCCCCCCAGAGGAAAGGGTGGTGGGGAGTGCTCAGGTGAGACAAGTGGGGGCACAAAGGAGTACAGATCTTGGGGTGAGAAAAAGAGCCACTCATCACACCCCTGAGGTTTGGATACAGCCAGGAGGTGCCACCCAGCTATATTAAGTCTGAAGGCTACTGAGGACAGCTTTACAGGATGGCTCCAAACAAGGGACTGTTAGACAAACAGTCCAACACCCTTCTCCACTATATAACCCCAAATCCTCCAGCTGGACCCCCCACCAAATGCTGACTGGGAATAACTGGGAAGCTTGAGGGTTAGGGTGTGGGGCCCTGGCAAGGCTGTGGGAGGGAGGGGAGATCTCTCCTGCACTAGCAGCGGACAGTGTGTCAGGAGTGAGGAGCACCACATCAGACATGGAGCCACCTTCTTTGTTTCCAATGGTGGTTTATTCTAGCCCCTCCTTCAGCTCTGTGGGGCAGGGAGATCCCAGCTTCATCCTGCTCCATGGTGACACGTGGGAGATGGTCCCGTCACTGCAGGCCCCTCTTCTCCTTCTCCCACTGCTCGGGCGTCAGTGTGCGTTGCTCGAAGGCGTGAATGTGCTTCAGCTCCTCCGCCAAGAGCTCGTTCACCAGCCTGAGGGAAGGGGGCCGTCAGTGCCAGAGCCCTAGGCAGACCCTTCCCGGGATTGCCCAGAACAGCCCCCAAGGAGCAATGCAGGGCAGACTGGGCCCAGGGACTGGGAAGCAGGGTGAGAGCTGACCCCCAGACTTCCCCAGTGAATCTAGAGCCAGGTATGAATGAGGCTGAATGCCAAAATTTGGGGTAGGGTGGGGCCCTGATTCACCAGCTGAGTCAATCCCAGAGAGACACCCAGATCTGTAATGGAGGGAACGGGACCCTCAAGTGAGGGGGAGTTTCAGGCTCCAAGGTGGGGATTCAGGGGGTCAGAGTGGCAGACCCAGGCCCCACAGCTGCCAGGAGGAAAGGCACCAGGCAGGGGGCAATGCCGGAAACCTCGGGCTGGGAAAGGAGACCCCCCGTCCAGCCCCCCAGGCTCACCGGTGTCGCTGGAGCAGGGGCTTCCCCTGGAACCGGGCCGAGACGACCAACACCTTAAAGCTGGTGGAGCAGCGAGCTGGGGTCGTGTCCTCGACTTCCTGCGGGGGGGGGACATGAGTGGGGGGCTCGATCCCCAGATCCATCCCCAGCCCCGACACCCGGGAGACCCCGAGCCGTCCCCGCCCCTCCCCCGACGCCCAGGGACCCCGCGGAGATCCCTAAGACCGGCCCTGCTCCGGCCCGGCCCGTCCCGCTCTCAGCCCCGAGGGCTGGCGGCGGCGCTCACCACGTGCTCCGCCTCCAGCCCGCGCAGCAGCCGGCCCCGCAGAGCCTCCGCGCTCAGATCCAGCTCCGCCGCCTCCTCCATCCCTCCCGGCGCCGGAACCCGCGGCTGCCGCACTTCCGCCCTCGCCCCGCCCACTTCCGCCCTCGCCGCGGCGGCTTCTCTTGAAGCGACCAATAGCGGCCGCCGTGGGAAGTAGCGCGAGCGCCCGGCCCTGGCGGCGGCTCCCGGACCCCAGGCAGGATGGGGCCGCCCCGCCCCGGGGCATGATGGGAAATGGGAGTCTGAGGGGGCTGGGGCTGGGCCAGGCCCGACAATGGGACGGGGCTAACGGCCGGGGGAGGGGCTGTGAGGGAGGGGCGGGGCTAATGTTTGGGGGCGGAGCTGGGGCTATGAGGGGCCGTGGGGCGGGGGGCTAGTGGTTGGGGGCGGAGCTGGGGCTATGAGGG
>ML682085.1:1547159-1562206 GCA_007922195.1 Podocnemis expansa
CTAGTGGTTGGGGGCGGAGCTGGGGCTATGAGGGGCTGTGGGGTGGGGCGAGGCTAGTGGTTGGGGGGCCACTGGGTCTGTGACTGACTCACCCTCTTGCTGCAGGCCCAGCCATGGGGGCGAAGCCGCGGGGTTTCTGTGGCGTCTACCTGCTGTTCTGCACCAACCCCCGCTATCGGGGCCGCATCTACATCGGCTTCACCGTGGCCCCTGCGCGCCGCGAGGGGCAGCACAATGCAGGGCGACTCCGTGGCGGAGCCTGGAAAACCAGCGGGCGGGGACCCTGGTAACTGGGTGGGGGCGGGGGCAGGTGGGGTGGGACTCAGCAGCAGCAAGCGTGAAACCCAGCAGGTGTGGGGGGGTCCTGTCTGACCTCAGCCTGGGGGGCGAGGACTTTGCTAGGGGCCGGGCACTGGGGCCACTCTGAGCCGGTCTCTCTCGTTTTAGGCAGATGGTGCTGATCGTCCACGGCTTCCCCTCTGATGTAGCTGCACTGCGGGTACCTGCTGCTGCCCCTTGCCCCCAACCTCCCCTAGCCCTGCCCTGGGCTCCCCCCAGCTCTGCTGCTGTCCCTCTCTCCCAACCCAATGCTCCCCTTCCAACTTCTCGTCTCCCTGCAGTTTGAGTGGGCCTGGCAGCACCCCCATACTTCCCGCCGTCTCTCTCACGTGACCCGCCGTGCCCGCCAGGAGACCCGCTATGATTTCCACCTCCGGGTTCTGGCCCACATGCTCCGCGTTGCCCCCTGGTGCCGCCTACCTCTTACTGTCCGCTGGCTGAAGCAAGAGTACTTCCGAGATTTCCCGCTTGCCCTCCAGCCCCCTCTCCACATGCCCCTGGCCTTTGGGCAGGTCCGGGCGCTGGGTGGAGTTGGGGTGCCAGGAGAGACGGGGCAGGACATACCTGGTGCTGGAGAGCAACAGAAATCTGAGCCCCAGATCTGCACCCTCTGTCTGAAGAGACTCCAGGTACTTTGGGGATTCCTGAACACCTGGGTTCTCTGGGAGGGGAGTGAGGGCTGGTGGTTAGAGCAAAGGGGATGTCTGGATTTATCCCAGTTTGGGATTGGGGGAGTGGGGTCTAGTGATTGGAGGGAGCCTGTACCCTTCCCCTCATCTATCTTCCCCCTGCAGGACACAGATGACCACCCCCTGCGCTGCTTCCACCCTGGATGCCCCCTGACTGCCCACCCCACCTGCCTGGCTCAGGAGTTCCTGTGCGAGGAGCCACAGCAGTTCTTGCCCGTGGAGGGGCAGTGCCCGGGGTATGCGGCCTTGGTGGGGTTGGAAGGGGGATCCCCACAAAGGGGAAGGATGGGTTGTAGTTGCTGTGGGCAATGTGCCCAGCATGATTCCCATGGTGACCCCTCATTTCTCCTTATAGCTGTAAGAACATGGTGCTGTGGGGTGATCTGATTCGCTACCACCAGGGCTGCTATGGTGACTTGAAAGAAGTCCCAGATTTCTCTGAGGTAAGCTCCGCCCCACTTGTTAAGCTCCACCCATGAATGTTGAAGTCACACCCCAGATTTCCGGGCTCTGGCTGTCCTCTAGGCCTCTGTACCCTCTCCCCACTTCCTATATCTACCCTCTTGGCTTCCAAACCCCACCCTGCCTACGTCCCTTCTAGGGAAGCCCCACCTCATTCTTTGCTGAACTCCTCCCCTCTCCTGTCCACCCCCTCTTGAGCAAGCGGCTCCCATATCCTATCTCTGCCCACCTTGTAGGTAAGCCCCTCCATGTGTCCCTTGCCCTACCACCCTTCATAGTCCCTCCCCCTCATCCTATCCCTTCCCCCTCTCATGAGGAAGCCAAGCCCCTCCATCACTCAGCTCTCTCCCACCTTCACCTCTGACCCCTCCTGCCCACAGGGACACTGGACAGAGGAACTGCAGGGCTGAAGACCGGAGGGGAGGAGCCTGTGCTGTAATGGGCAGGGCAAGTGGCTGGTGCTCTCCGTCCACACCTGGATGATGGCCCTGCCCCCCACTGGATCATGGATTGATGTGGGGGCATAGTTATGGAATCAAATGAAATAAAAACCTGACAAGGAGTCCTGTGGCACTTAAAGACTAACAAATTTTTTTATCACATGAGCTTTTGTGGGATTTTCCACTTTGGATTTTCTCCCACGAAAGCTCATGGAATAAATAAATTTGTTAGTCTTTAAGTGCCATGGGACTTCTTGCTTGTTTTGCTGAACTAAACTAACAGTATTTTATGTTCCATTTGCAACATAAAAACCTGAGAGATCAAGTCCTGGTTCCATCTTACACCCAGGGCTGAGAATGGGGTGATGAACCTTTGTGATGAACTGGAATTCTTTTTGAAATTGTCTTTGAGTGTTGTGTGTGTGCTTCAGTTTCTCTTTGTGTGTGAGTCATGTATGTCAGTGATGTGACCCAAGTGTGTAAACATTGCAGAGGCCACTAGAGGGTGCATGAGCCTTCCCTAGACCCCCCCCCCCCCAATAATGGCCAGAATCTGCTGACTTGGCCCAGTCAGTCATAACAGGTTGAAGGAGGTGAAGACCAAGAAGAAGAGTGGCCCTGTAGCCCAGGAAGGAGACAGAGGGCTGGGAAAAGTCAAGGGGATGGGTGTGGGAGTGAATGGGGGAAGGAGTCCAGTCCCCTGTGGGGCTGGTGGTGAGGAAGCCTTGAGAATGAGGCTCCCTGCCTGATCGCTGCTGTAACTTCCAATTAAGCTGTGATCCTGAGAACTAATAAAATCTGGCTTAGACACCAAATGTGACTTGCTCTGGACTGCAAGGTGCCAAGCCCTTTGAGCATGGAGGAATGGCCCAGTACATAGCTGCAGGAGTTGCTCCCATGGGGGACTTCCATGCGGAACAGGGGATGGACCTGCTGAGGCTGGATCTAGGAGCTGGTTCCATCATGCTGACAAGCTGTGTCAGGGGGACCCCAAGCTGGGGGCTGGCCTTCCAAGGCTAGAACCCAGGAATCAGCTGTGTTGGTGTGTGGAGAACCAGGGCGGCAGACGCTACAGCATGGAATCCTCACAGTGTTGAGAAGGGGCCCTGAGCACAGTTCCTATGGCTATGTCTACACTGCCAAATTAGTCTGGACTAAGGAAGCTTAGTCTGTCTGGATTAATATGGCCACACTAGCCTTTCCCTAGTCCACACTAAGAAATTTCTTAGTGCGGATTAGGTAATGGTTAGTCTGAACTAGTAAGACCCCTTGGTTAGTTTGGACTGCTGTGCTTAGTGTGAACTTTAAGCAGGGGGAAGACCCAAAGTAAAGGCTAGTTTGAACTTAAGCCATTAATTAATCCATGGAAGCAACTGGTTGAGACTACAATGGGTAGTGAAAATTCCCGTGGCCCAGATGGCCAGGGGTGGAGCAGCTCAGCGTGGGATACCTTCCGGCCTGTGACCAAACCCTGGGAGCTGAGTGGGATGGGAGGATGGTCCCCATTCCTGGCACACGAGAGATATGGCTCATCCTGGCTCTGTACTGTGAGTAGCACAGAGGCTTACAGCCACTGAGTAGGTATGTCACCATGATGGAGCCTCCCAAGGGTCCAGCCTGAGTGGACTCGCAGAGAGAGGCAGAGGTGCTGAGAGATGGACGAACCTGTGACAACCCCAGTCAGAGACTGGTGGCTTTGCATAGGATCAGTACTTTAGGGTGAAACAAATAAGGAGTCCTGTGGCGCTTAAAGATTAACAAATTTATTCATCACATAATCTTTCATGGGAGAAAATCCCACTTAGTTAGATGCTTTGAAGATGGGGGAACTTACAGAATGGGAGGAAATAAATGCAGGGAAGTGTAAGTCATGGGATCTGGTCAGATTGTAACAGCAAATCAAAGCAGTTGTAAAGATTCAAACACTGGAAAACAGCATGTAGGTTCTTCCTAGGGGCTGTACAGAGCAGAAAACACCATCCCTGTGAGTTTTGCTCAGCTCAGGTGTGCTGGGAAAACGGAGACAGCATGAATTGGAGGAGACTGAGGAGCAAGGCAGAGGCATCCAGCCCCCTCCCCCCACCGATGGTGAGTGGGGACAGATCCTGGGCCAACTCCACAGAGCACAGAGATGCTAACGTGCTGGCCTGGTTCATGGAGGGGGAGGGATATTGGTGCCACCTCACCCTTCGAGAAGGGTGGTACGTTGCACCAGGTGGACCCTGCAGATTGGCTGTGGCACCTGACCCCTCCTGGGGCCAGAAGACATGCAAGTGCTCAGCTGGTGGGACAGGGTGGAAACTGAGACCATGAGAAGTTCAAGTAAGCTCTTCTGCTCAGGATTGGGGTGACCGCCCCCCCCAAGACAGACTGGGAGATATTCTGGGCCATAAGGAAAGATATGGGGGTGACCTACCTAGGACTCTCCCCCCCCCCCCGGTGGGAGGTTACAGCCACAAACAGGGTGCTGGAGCCAGGGCTGTCAGTAGGTAGGATGTAAGTGAACTGGTGGGCCTGGAACAGCTGTATGGTATCTGGCCCCTGAACTGAAGCTGTGGCTGAGGCACCAGACAGTTGGTCAGGACATGAACTGGGTCAAAAGTGGGGTGGGGCCAGATCAGGGATGCTGTAGGAAAGCCTCTAAGGGGCCCCTCAGAGAGGAACCCTGGGAAACATTGCCCTTCCCCACAAGGACAGCTAATTCTGGGACAAAGCAATCAGCCACAGTGACCAATGGGACTGGAGGTGCCATTCCTGTGGGTAGGAAGCCACAAGTGGGTGTGATTCCCAAGACTCAAGGACAGGAGGAACCCTCAAAGAGAGAACTGGATGTGGGGGCTTCCCCTGAGGATGTGCCTGGCTGCCTGAGGGTTCAACTGCAACTGGCAGCAGTTCATCCCAGGTCCAAGGTGGCTGCCAGACCAGCTCATTGGGAAAAGGCAGAGTACGAGATCCAGAGCTCCCCATCTGCCAGGTAAGCATAGGATTGCCCTATGGAAGGCTCAGGTGTAGGAAAGGAGGGTCCAGGTAATGTGACCCGAACCTCCTGGGATCACCTGAATATGCAAAAAGGGCAAACTGCAAAACTGAGAGCCAAACTCTCCAAACACCAACAGGTGGTACTTAGAGCAGTCTCACAATTAGTCACAAAACATGCTTCTGGTTCACCCACACCAGTCATCACAAAACAATAAAATAGAAACAGCCCACTTTATTGCACATCCACTCCTCCGGTCCCCACCTAGCCACTGGGTCTCTTAAAGAAATTGATTCTCCTGGCCCCAAAGGGTCAGCCACATTACCCAAAACAATATAGACAATATAAAATAATATAAAACCTACCCACAATCTATGTTCCCTCTAAGCTGTGCGTGTGTGCACACGCACACAACAAAATCGTGCACAAAAAAATTAAACCGTGCTAATATTTTTAGGCTACATTAAGAGGGCAATTTCAAGTAACATGTTTCAAATAAGGTTTTTTAATTTATAAAATCATTTCCACCACCAGATCAAAATAAAATGTAGATATTATTAGCATCATACTCACTTCACTGCACTCGCAAGTTTGACCACACTCACTGGAGTGCACACAAATTTGGACACTGGCTCCAAAACTTTGCACAAAAGAAATATTTTGTGCACATAGCCTATGAAAAATTAGAGGGAACATTGCCCACAATATCATGCTGCCAGCCAATCCTTTAGGAGTGCTGTAGCACTTAAAGACAACACATTTATTTATTGAATGGCCCCCATCTTCAAAGCATTTTGATGAGGTGGGATTTTCTCCCATGAAATTTCACGCAATAAATAAATGTTAGTCTTTAAGTGACATAGGATTTCTTTCTAGTTTTGCTGAACTAGACTAACACAGCAGCCCTTTGGAACATATAAAGCAAGTCCATGGAAGAATCTGAAGTCTGCAGATTAGTTCAATTCTTCTATTTGACACCCAACAGCTGGATGCACCTCAGTCCTTTGTCCAGTCACAGTGGAATGGTTCCAGAGATGTGTGTTGTTGGCTGCAGACTGACGACAAAATGGAGTTGATATTGCTGCCTTTTATTACCTCTGGCATTCCCTATGCTGTATAGATCTTTTGCTAATCAAAATGGAGTTCAATCACATGGGTAAGCCCTAGGGGCTCAGTAGGTTTCTCTCTGGGTCTGTTATACATGGGAGCTTCCCTAATGGGCCATTTAGGAGACAGTGGTTGCTGGTATCCTATCTGGGAGTGTCCCAGAATCCAATAACTTGAAACACAAATAGAATAAACCTCTTCCCAACTTCTAATACAGTTACAACCCCTCTATTGGTACCAAACATGACATATCACTTATGAATTATTGGAAATATAAAATATTGTTAATAGGAAAAACAATCAAATGATCCCCTAAATCTGAACAGCATTACACAGGGATTCTGGGACATGGCCATGGAGGTGATGCTGGCCTTGCCTGAGGTGGTGGCCTAGACCAGGTGGTACTCAATACCTACCTGACCCTGAGGATGAGTGTTCGGCTCCCTGTCAAGGTATCTGTGGCAAGGGGGCATTGGCTGTCGGGAGAGAAGGAGGGCCCCCAGGAGGTGAGGGTGCACAACTGGTTGCCAGTGGAGGTGTTGGTGGAGGAGTGGCCAGGTGAACCCAGAGTATCCTGGCCATTATCTGGAGCCATCAAGGGACACCCCCGATGCAGGCATGGGGAATCCTGTGGTGGGAGCTGCTGGGGGGGCACAGTTGAGTGGGGAAGGGGCCACCAGATCCACGCAAAGAGGGAGAGGGACAGGCTCTGATCCCCATCACTAACAGCTGAATTCCAAACAGAAATAGGGTCATTAATGAAGCTGAGGGAACTTGGTGACCATAGGACTGGGAAGTCCCCTGGGGGAGGTGGCAGGGAGAAATTCCTGTGGGAGAAGTTGTTTCTCTTCCAGTGATGGGCTGTCCCAGGAGGTAGAACCATGGGAGATGAGGGGTCAGTTGGTGATCTCCTGAAGTTACCACTGCAGGCTATTGCACCTGGTCCACAATGTCCTTGCTGAGGGCACCAGGGGACCCAATTCACCAGGCAGTGGCTGCTGCAGAAATTTTAGTAGCTGGCGAGCTTTGGTGTTAGCTGGCAATGCTGCTGGTTCTATGACCCCCTGCCAGAAAGTGGGACTGGCCAGCGTTACATAACTAGGCCACAAGTTGTGGAGCAGCCAGAGCCAGCTAAAGTGGAGGTGATCCGAGACTGGCCTGTTCCCAGAGCCGTAACTTAGCGATCTGGTGCCCAGGGTGCGTTCTGATTGGAATGCGTCCCATGCCATTAGCAGCACTTGGGGTTGGCGCCAAGAAACACACCCTTTAATAGAGCGGCTCCATTGAGCCAGTCTGGTGCACTAGTGGCAAAGCCCCAGAGGCCCTGCCATAGCTACAGCTCTGCCTGGTCCCCAGACTAAGAAACGTGTCCAGGCCTGTACTGGGGTGTTGAGTACTACCAAAGGTTTGCATCTCATGTCAGCTTCATAACCACCCCATCTCTGAACTGTGTAAGAGCGGGAAGCCAAACATGGTGATTTGGACTGAGCAGTGCCAGAAAGCCTCTGTGTGCTGAAAGAGGCTCTGGTCCAGGGCCTGCTTCTAGCAAATCTAGATTTCAATAAATCTGCTATAGCATCACAGATGTCTCAAACACAAGGTGGGTGTGTTGCTGATACAAACCAATGCTGAGGGGAGAGGCACCCCAAGGTGTAGGAGGGCAAGGTGCTGCTGCTTAAGGAACAGAACTGCTCTGTCACAGAGGAGAAGGGCCTGGCCATGGGGGGCTGTAATGAAACTACGGATGTACCTGTCTAGTGTAGTGGTGTGCCGTGGCAACACCTGAAGTGTGCCGGGAGCATCCCTGACAGCTGGGATTGAACGCGAGCATCCCCGACAGCTGGGATTGAAGTTCCCTCCCTGCTCAGCCAAGCCATGTGGGCTGTGCAGGGCTGGGAAAAGGGGGGGGGGGGTTAAAGTAAGGGGGAAGGCCCCTGAACGCAGTTCTGTGGGGGGGCTATTTTTAGGCAGGCCGGGTTCTGGCCCCCCTAAAAATAGAGGAAGGCACCTGAATGTGGAGTTCCAGGGGTCCCCCTAAAAATAGCAGGAGCAGCTGGAATGCAGAGTTAAACCCTGCTCCACCTTAAGCCCAGCCAGCAGATTGCTGTGGGAGACCCCCAGTGTATGAATCTGCCCCCCTGCAGGGTGGAGCAGCTTGTGTCAGCCAGCCTGCAAACAGCCCAGGTAAGAGCTTTGGGGGAGGTGGGAGGGCTGCTCGTGTGTGTGTGTGTGTGTAGCAGAGGTGGGTGGGAGTGGATGTGTAGCAGAGGGTGTGTAGCTGGGATTGTGATGTGCCTGTTTGGTTGGGGGGGTGTGTAGCTGGGGGGTGGGGTGGCTGTGGGGGGTGCAGCTGGGGGCTGGAGGCCTAGTTCTGGCCCCTGCACTAATGGGAGGGTCCATCACAGGCAGCCGGGGGCTGGGGGAGGGAGGAGGGGAGGGAGCAGCGGTGGGGTGAGGATTTGCCCTGGGTGGCAGGGAGCCACTGTGGAGAAGGGGAAAGTGGGTGCTGCACCATGCTCCCCTGCCCTGCCTTCCCACTCCCCAGGTTACCTCCGTCCCCCCACAAAGCCACTCCTGTTCTCCCTTCCTCTCCTCTCTTGCCACCCTTGTGCTGTTCCCCACGTGGCTGCCCTTTCCTCTTTTGCCACCCCTGTCCTGCTCCACTCCACACACTCACTCCTGCCACTGCACACGACTCCTGACCTCCCCTGTTTGGCCACCCCTGCTCTGCTACCCCAACAACAGCATTTCTGAAACAGTGCCATAGTTCATGAATGTTTATAAGTAATTTAAGTTAATTTGAATATTTATTAGTTTTTTAATAGTGGTGTGCTTCAAAAAATTTGAAGGTATCAAGGTGTGCCATGGCAGAGAAAAGTTGGGAACCACTGGTCCTGTCAGTGCTTCACCCCTCACCTCTGACCTGGCAGCACAGGATGAAAGGCTGAGGTTGGATCTGACTCTTCAGGCCACGGCTATGCCATGGCAGTGGCTGTGTTAAGGGCAGTGTGGGTGTTACAGCTGACACTTCGGTGGGGGGGCTGCAGTTCCCCAAATCAGTTCAGTTTCAAAGGTGGGGGGGAGACGTGGTGGATTGGAGATATTCTTAAGGTCTTTTGTGTGTAAGGCAGGCTTAGAAGCTGTGCCTAACAGCTTCTGAAGGGGGCCAACTAAACTGCATGGGTATTGTGTTTGCATGAGCACAAAGAACATATTAGCATAATCAAGCTATGGGTGCAGGGCAATATGGGTAATGGTATTTGAGTTTTTTGATCACAAATCTGTCAGTATCTATAATTCTACTGAAAGGAAACATGAAATACTGTCTTTTGTGATATGTCACTTTCTTTATTGTTTAAAATCTGTTAGGTTAGTTAAAGGGTAAAAGCTACCCTTAGCAGAAAAGAAACATGTAAGAGAGGCCACTGCTTATCTCAGCCTGAAAAAGTCAAGACAGGGATAGGGAGTTGTATAGTTACCTATGGTGCTATGTCTTGAGATATTGCTTCACCCCCATGTCCCATTGTCAAATGATAGATTTAGCTAGGTTTCTTGTGAGGCCTTTCTTTGTTATTTTAATGGAAGAAGCTGTTTGCAGCTACATGAGGTTTAAGAGCTGAAATACATGAGAGAGGCAAACCCTTGCTCTGAGCTGAATCGAAGCAGCAGATGGAGCAACCAGTGGGTGGAAACAGTGGACAGCAGGTGGAGCCAGCAGCCAGTGAGAGCAGAATGCAAGTGATGAGTGGGTGGAGCCAGTGGATGGTGAGAGCGGGGCATGAGTGACCAGCAGGTGGAGCTGGTGGCTAGTGAGCGGAGCCAGTGGATGGTGAGAGCAGAATGTGAATGACTAGTGGGCAGAGCCAGCGGGCAGGTGGTGTGAAAGACAGTCCTTACATACTCTGGGGTTTGTTGGGGAGCCCTGTTTTCTACTGACTCCCCAGATCAGTGCTGGTTTTGATACCAGATTTATATGTTCTGTTAAGCCGTGTGGGTTTACGTTGGGAACCTTATTCTGCGCTGATTCTCCACATCAGTGCTGATTTCTGCTATTGGGTTTTTACATACTGGTTTTCTGCTATTAAAAGTTCTGTATACCACACTCAGGCTTGTGCTTGCGAGCAGGGAAGCCTCACCCCTTTGGGGGGCCCAGGGAATGGTAGATTATTTCCCAGAAGACTGGCGGGCGCTTGAGGCAGTTGGTGCTGCAACATTAGTTGGAAATCTCTAGACATAGAACCTGGCCCTTGTCCTGCCATCTCACCCTGGCAGAAGGGTTACATGTGAATACTGTTGCCAAGTTCCAAGGGCTAGCTGTGTTAGTCTAGTTCAGCAAAACAAACAAGAAGTGCTGTGTCACTTAAAGACTAACAAATTTATTTATTGCTTCAGTTTTCCTGGGAGAAAATTCTGCTTCGCCAGACACTTTGAAAATTGGCGATCTTCAAATGTGTGCCTCAGTTCCTCTGTCATGTTGGTGATGGGTAGGGTTACCAGATGTCCGGCACAAGGAGGACATGTCCTCCTTTTTGCCTTCATGTCCTCCGTCCTCCAGGCATTTTGAAAATAGGTTGTTCTCCTTTGAGCGCTACTCACATCATTCAGTTACAGGTGTCTGCATGCCGCAGCACACGGTAGCTGGGAAAGTCTTTAGCATTAGCCTGTCAGGTCAGGGTGCACGGCCAACACCCCCTCCACGCCACGGCCGTGGCTATATAGGTGACCGTGACCCTGACCCTCCCAGTTCCTTTTTCCACCATCAGCATCGGTTCGGATCAGCTTTATCTTGCAAAACGCAAGGGCCTGTTCTTTTGTGCAAAATTCGAAATGCTAGGATTCAAGCCGTGCTTAGGATGCTGCAAGGTTTTCCCAATGGACAATCTGCACGAGACGTGCCTTGCTTGCTTGGGTGAGTCCCACATCACAGCAGACTGCCTCATCTGCCGATCCTTCAAGTGGAGGACTTGGCTGAAAAGGGAGTGTCGCCTCCGCCTCATTTTGGGGACTGGAGCCACTCCACCTGCAAGCAGCTGAGCTGTCAGCGCTCTGCCGGCCCCTCGATCGGCCCGGGCTCAAGCTTCACGCCGATCCCTGGTAGCAGGCCCAAGATCTCGGCCCTCCACGGTACCTTCCAGGCACTGACCTCGCCAGTCCCCCGGTAGCCTCCCAGCCACCCTGAGCAGGGCCATAGCTCAGGCACCGGCTCGCCAAGGGCACTCAAATCTGGCTTCGGTGTAGAACACGAGGCAGCTGGCTGCATTGGCACCGCCTCCCTCGGTTCTGCTGGACGCGGCACCGCCCACAAGTCTGGCACTGTCTATGAGTCCGGCACCACCTGCAAGTCCGGCACTGCGGGCAAGCCTGGCACCGCTACCGAGCCTGGCACCACTGGACCTGGCACCGTCGCTGATAACACCACTTCTGGTACCATCGGATTTGGCACCGCTAACACCTGCACCGATGCTGGTACCATCTCGGGCCTCCTTGCCTCTCTCTAACCCGGCACCGTTGAACCCGGTACCGAGCCCAAGTTCTACGGCTCCTCACTGCTTCCCCAAGGAATTCTCGGTACCAGACTGCCGACTATTGTGGGGGAGGTCATCCAGGTCATCATCAGAGGATCCCTTCCTCCCCACCCAGGAGGAGCGCCCGAAGAAGCGGGGCCACAAAAGCTCTGTGTCACCGAGCGCGCGGCGCAGGCACACATCTGGGGAAACACCTGGCTTCCTCATAAAACCTATCCCTCCCTCGAGGTCCCCACACAACGTATGTACTCGTGACTGGCTGAATGCGACGGCAGACAACACCTCCTCCCTGTATGCACTTTCATTTGCACCGGAGTCCTTGCATTTCTCCGATGATGAGCCAGACCCTGATTCTACACAACGAAGCAGATCAAGGGCCCCATCATCTTCATTGCCTGACGAGAGGTTAATTGACATGTCCACCAACCGCGAAGGGGATCCTCATGTTGAACAGGACCTTCTCCGCCGCATGGTGCCTAACCTGAAGCTCAAGCTAGGGGTAATCCAAGTGGAGGATGACTCCCTCTTTGACGCGTGTTGTCGAACCCCGCTGGCTAATGTCAGAATTCCCTTGCATGCTGGGGTGTTCCGCATTGTTCAGGAATGCTGGCAAACACCTTCCTCGATCCTGCCAGTGTCCAAAGTGGCGGACAAGAAATATTCCGTCTCCCCGGAAGGTTTTCCCTTCTTGTTTCACCACCTGGCCCCGGGGTCCTTGGTGGTTGATGCAGTCAACCAAAAGGAGAGACAAGGCCAACCTAGCACTACTCCCAAGAACGAGGAGCCGTGGAGGCTCGACCTGCTTAGCAGGAAAGTTTACTCCTCGGCTGCCCTCCAGCTGCACATCTCAAACCATTCTGCTTTGATGAGCTACATCCTCAACCTGTGGGAAGCCCTACGGAATATCGGATCGGTCATCCCCGAGGACCGCCTGGGAGACTTCAAAGTGATGCTGGATGAGGGGGAGAGAGCATCCAGGGATGCGCTTGTGGCAACCTGGGATGCAGTGGATACCGCAGCATGCACAATAGCATCGGTGGTGGTGATGCGCCGTCTGGCTCCAGAACTCCGGCCTTTCCACGCAGATGCAACAACTTATCCAGGACCTTCCCTTCGAGGGACCCAACCTTTTTGCATCTTCCACAGATGCGAAGCTGCATGGTGTGAAGGACTCGAGGGCCACTCTGAGGTCCCTCGGGATCTACACTCTGCAAGCTGTCAGACGTTCCTTGAAGTCGCACCAGCTACAACAGCAGCTACAGCAACTGAAACAACAGCTGCAGCTGCAGAACCAGTTCCAGAGATCTCTCCAGTTTCCCCAGTGCCACCTCGGGAACCTGGACAAGGATAAAGGCCGGGCAGGTAAAGGGGGTAAGCTGGGCGCCTCCCAGTCGGGACGGCGTGGACAAGGGTCCGACTGCTCGTCGGGCTGCAAACAACGTATTTGACGGTCCATGCGAGGGCAGCATTCCACAGCCCCTGTTCTCCCCCCACTGCCTCCACCACTTCACCCTACAGTGGACCCGGGTCACTTCAGACCAGTGGGTCCTCGACACAGTAGCAAAAGGATACCACATCCAGTTTCTCTCAACCCCCCAGGACAGGAAACCGTCTCCTCCCATAATCCCAGCGAACTCCGATCTACTAGAAAAGCTCGAGGCCAAATGCCAAAAGTTACTCTCCCTTGGAGCCATCGAAAAGGTTCCCAAGAGGGAATGTGGCAAAGGGTTCTATTTCTGCTACTTCCTAGTCCCCAAACCCAACGGGGATCTACAGCCTATCCTAGACCTCAGAGCCCTCAACAAAAACATAAAGAAAATAAAATTCTGCATGATCGCCCTACCACAGATCATTCCCTCCCTGTCCCCAGGAGTGTGGTTCACGGCCCTCGACCTAATGACACTTACTTCCAAATAGCCATCTGGCCCCACCACAGGTGGTTCCTCAGGTCTGTAGTGGCAGGATGCCATTATCAGTTTACCGCCCTCCCCTTTGGGTTATCGCTAGCCCCCAGGGTGTTCATAAAGTCAGTTGCAGCATTCCTATGCAGAAGGGGTGTAAGAGTCTACCCCTACCTGGATGACTGGCTCATAGTGGGCAAGCCAAGTTGATAAGTACAAGACCATGTCGACTTCGTAATGAACCTGTGTGAGTTACTGGGCTTCCGCATAAACCTGGAAAAGTCCAAGCTTTGCCCCACTCAGGACATAGAGTTCATTGGGGCACACCTGGGCGCTTAGCAAGGCATTGCATCCTTGCCCCTGTTAAGATTTCGGTCCGTCTGCAGCATCATCACGGAGCTCCAGGCACCGGGGCTGACCACGGCGCGCAGATGCATGCAGCTCCTGGGGCACATGGCAGCGGCCACATCGGTAATCTGAACAGCCCGCCTGCAGATGCAACTGTTCCAGCTCTGGTTCTCCACAAGCTTCTGACCAGAACAGGACTACCTCCACAAGGTAATCTCGGTACTCCAGCATGCCCTGGAGTCCCTCCAAATCTGGTGGGACCCCGACTTTGTGATGGGGGGAATCCCGTTCAAGGAGTCCAAACCTGCAGTAACCCTCATAATGGACACCTCTAACCTGGGGTGGGGCACCCACCTTTTCGGGAGCCTATCCACACAAGGCACCTGGAGTCCCAAGGACAGTCTTCTCCACATAAACGTGAAGGAGCTCAAGGCTATCAGACTGGCCTGCATGACCTTCCTGGACCAGATCCAGGGCAGAGTGGTCCAAATCCTCTCAGACAACACAGCAGCCGTGTTCTACACGAACCACCAAGGGGGAGTCCTCTCCTTGGCCCTATGCAAGGAAGCGACCAAGCTGTGGCAACTAGCGATAGACCATCACTTCACGCCAACTGCCACCCATCTCCCCGGGGTGGACAATGGCATAGCAGACTTACTCAGCAGAAAGCCGCTGGTGAACCACAAGTGGTCCCTCCACAACGAGGTTTTCTCCCTGCTGACAATCAGGTGGGGGAACCCCTCAGATCGACCTCTTTGCCATGGCACAGAACCACAAATGCCCTCGGTTCTGCTCCCTCTGAGGTTGGGAGAAGGGGTCTCTCAGCGATGCTTTTCTCCTCAACTTGTCAGGAGTCCTAATGTACGCCTTCCCGCCAATTCCCCTGATTCACAGGGTGCTTCTGAAGGTCCTCACAGACGAGGCACTCATCATCCTGATTGCCCTGGACTGGCCCAGGCAACACTGGTTCCCGCTCCTACAAGACTTGTCAGTGAGGACCCTGCTCCACCTCCCACAGTGGGCGGACCTTCTGACACAGGACTCAGGATGCCCTCGGCACCCCAACCCGGGTCTCCTGCACCTGACCGCCTGGATGCTCTTTGGCTCAGCGAACAAGAGAGACACTGCTCGGATAGGGTTAAAAAGGTCCTTGTTGGTAGCAGAAAACCCTCCACCAGGTCCACCTATATTGCAAAATGGAACCACTTCTCTCTGTGGAAAAAGACATTTTTGGGGTCCTAAAGTTATTGACCAAACCT
>ML682085.1:1562216-1621580 GCA_007922195.1 Podocnemis expansa
GTGACCCATGGTGTCTGGAGAGCAAGGGGGAGAAGCAAGGTGTTCGGGCTGTCCTGGGCTGCGTGTGACATTTTAGTGTGTGTGTAGTAAATAGCGAAGCTCTTTTGCCCACAAACTGTGTGCTCTATCTCTGTCTCTCATAAATCCCACTCTGTTAAATTATATCAGCCAGGATTGGAACTGGGGATTTTAATCCAGGGTTAGGCACAAGGATTGGACTTGGTGTTGTAGTAATATTTGTACTCTATTTTCTGTTTATTGGGCTATTAATTTGTATTTTGAAGATCTTTAAATGCCTTAGAGAAATAGAGTTCTAAAACCACAGTTTGTATGGGTTTTGATAAGTGTAATTTAATAGGAATTGCAAGTTTTTTAATGTTTGTAATAGGAATATTAGTAATTAGATAATATTAACCTCTTATTTAACCTTTTTATTCTCTTCTTTCTTTTTTGTAATTTTAGTTATCTCAATAAAAGTCACATAAAAAGTAGATAACCCAAAATTTGTGGTTTGGTCTCTTGCCTCTCGATTGGGACTCCTTCTTGCAGCGTGGGGATCGTGCCCCCTGCACCCACTCTCCCCCAACACTCTCCTTGGTGCCGTGATAAAAACATAGACCCTATCTCTGCACCAGTATAGGCAACCTTAGACTACCTTCTTGACCTAAGGGAGAAAGGCCTTTCTCTGTCGTCTCTGAAAGTGTATTTGGCAGCAATCTCAGTCTTTCACCAAACAACAGATGGGGTCCCACTCTTCTCACACCCCATCTGCCATAGATTCCTGAAAGGAGTGGAAAAACTTTTTCCCCACTTCCATAACCCCAAACCACAGTGGGACCTGAACGCGGTGCTACGGGCTCTCACAGAGCCACCGTATGAGCCGTTAGACTTAGCCACCCTGCTAGTGCTGTCCTGGAAGGTGGCTTTCCTGGTGGCCGTTACATCAGCCAGAAGGGTCTCAGAGCTACGAGCCCTGTTCTCTGAACCCCCTATATACGGTTTTCTTTCCTGACAATGTGGTCTTGTGTCACCACCCTTCATTGCTGCCCAAGGTCGCCACTCCCTTCCACATGAATCAAGAAATATGCCTGCCAGTCTTTTATCCAGACCCGCAGGTGATGGAAAACCAAAGACGGTGGCATACCCTGGATGTGAGGAGAGCACTCCTAATCTATACTGAGCGCATCCGTTCCTTCTACAAGGCCCCCCCAACTGTTTGTGGCGGTCGTGGAATGCATGAGAGGTTCTCCAGTATCCTCTCAATGCATCTCCAAATGGCTTGTGAACTGCATTAAAGACTGCTGTGGAAGGTCAAACACGCCTCTTCCAGAGACTGTGAGAGCCCACTCTACCAGAGCTCAGGCATCCTCCACGGCCTTCCTCGCTAAGGTCCTGATCCAACAGATCTGCAGGGCCGCTACACGGTCATCAGTACATACCTTCACGACACACTACGCCATTGCCCAACAGGCGAGAAATGATGCTACTGTGGGCAGAGCTGTACTCAGTGTGGGTAGACTGTAACTCCTCCCACCATCCTTGGGTACGGCTAACAGTCACCTGTAACTGAATGATGTGAGCAGCACTCAAAGGAGAATGGTTGGTTACTCACCGTAACCGTCCTTCTTCGAGAGGGGCTGCTCACATACATTCAGGTCCCTCCCACCATCCCCACTAATGGAGTTGGTGAAGGTATATGGAACTGGGAGGGTCAGGGTCACGGTCACCTATATAGCCGCAGCTGCAGCATGGAGGGGGTGCTGGCCGTGCGCCCTGACGTGACAGGCTAAAGACTTTCTGAGCTACTGTGCACTGCGGCATGTAGACACCTGTACCTGAATGGATGCAAGCAGCCCATCCTGAAGAAGGACGGTTATGATGAGTAACCACCCGTTTTGTCTGGCTTTTTGCTGGTCAGGAATAGAAGGTTAAAAAAACCCCTCTAACAGTGGTGCTCGGGAGCAGGGGATCTTCCTCCAGCAGCTGGAGATCTAGAGGTGGTCACATACACACACCACCCAATCACAGCTTGGCAACCAGGCATTTACAGTGGGAGCTCAGGTATCTCCTGGCTCTGGAGGGTGGTTTCCACATGGTGGGTAGTAAAACTGTCTTTTAAGTTTGGGGTTGTGGGTTCAAGACCTGTTAAAGGCACTTTTATTTTTGGGCCTTGCTCCTCACAAAACTGCTAAATTGGGGGAGGAAAAAATAGGGATACTAATAAAAATAAGGGAAATTAAAGTCTACTATAAATAAAATTACTAACAGGGACCAATTAGATAAAACCACTAAAGGGGCTGGTTTAAACTGGACACAAAAAATTTAGGAATTTTTTTTAAACTGTAAAGATGAGCTGCTGTGGAAAATTAAAAATGAGGGATGAGTTAACTGGTGTTTTTTTTTTTTTTTTTTTTTTTTTAAATCTTTTTTAGGTACTTTTCATGTTTCTATTTGAAAGTTTAGTTTTTTAACTTGAGTATCATGAAAATTAATGAAAGGGTCATAAAAAACTTTCATTTAAGGAAAAAATCCAGTTTTTGGTTTAAAAAACATTTTGGTAATTTCCTTTATTTTAAAAGAATTTAAAAACACATGATATTATGCAGTTTTAATGCTGTATTCATTAGTCATTACCCATTTTCCATGACATAATATTATAATAACAGTTATATTAATACCACATTTTCACCACATTCTCCAACGTCCTTTCCGGACCCAGTGATGGGACCCTTCATGTGTGATCCCTTCAGAGGCCACTAGAGAGCAGCTGAGCCTTCCCCAGCCACACCTACAGGGACCTGGCCAGAGCCCCTTCCCTGCCTTGGGTCATGATGTGGCAGGTGGAGAGCAGGGAGTGGCAATCAATCAAATCACAGGGCTGGAAGGGACCTTGTGAGATCATCGAGTCCAACCCCCTGGGAATTGAACCCAGGACTTTCTGCATGATAAGCAGAGGTGCTCGCCACTATGAAAAGGTGACAAAGCAGGGGTGAGAGGCCAGGGATGGGGCTTGGAGGTGGCTGGGGAAATAAGCCAGACCCCAACATGAAGGGTCAGCAGGGAGGCATCCCTGCGAAGGGCCCTCCAGGCCGTGTCTGCTGTAACCCCTGCTTAATCTGCTGTGAACGTCTGTCTGCCTTGGGATCCTGAGAACTAACAAACCTCCTGACCCCGCTGGCCGGGACTGCAGGCTGGTGTCTGCCCCTTGGGAGGAAGCATCCGGGGGCCCCCTGGGAGGGCGGCACAGGGGTCCGGGTGCCGGAGGGAGCGGGCAGGCTGGATCTGGGAGCTAAGGGGCCGTGCCGGCACGGGAGGGAGCAAAGCGCAGACCCCAGGAAGCGGCCGCGGCGCCCCGGGTCCCAGCACATGCGTGTGGCCGGGGCAGGGGGCCTGTGACCCTGCAGCCTCCCCCCAGCCCCGCTTGGCCACCGCAGCCCCGACGGGACTGACCTGTCCGGGGGACACACGGCCCCGCAGCCGCCCCCCGGTCCCTCCCGCCCGCTTCGGAGACTCCTGGACTTTGAGCCCTTGGCTCATGGACTCACCCCGGCACCGGGCCGGGGGTGAGGGGTGCGGGATGGGACCCAGGCGTCCGAGCGGTGCCCGGGGAGCTGGGGCGGCGGAGCAAGCACCGCGAGCCGGGCTCCCCGTCCAGCCCCCAGCGACGGGATCCGCCCCTCCTGGCCCCTCTCTCCGAGGCGCCTCCCTGCCCCGGCTCCTGCGAAACAACCCGCCCGGCCGCCTCCGCACCCCGCGGCGAGTGAGTGTGGGGACGGGCACCCTGCGGGCCGGGGCCCCCTTCCAGGCAGGCAGCGGGAGGGAGCCCGGCGTCCGGGGCCGCTCCGCGGGGCGGACGGGTGGAAATTGGGGCTCCCCATCTCCTCTCCCGGGGACCCTCCTGCTCCCCATAAACAAAGGCCGGGCGCTCCGCGCCCCTGGTCCCGGCCCCACATCCAGGGATCAGCCGCGCCAGCAAACTTCTCCGGGCTGCCGGGAGCTTTCATAGCAGCCTCCGGACCCACAGCCCTCTTGTGCCCCCCACCTCTGCCAGCGGCCCGCATTCCCCCCACACCGGCCCGGGCCTGAGCGCTACAGCTAGGGGCAGGGGCTCGCTCCAGAATCGTGCCTCTTTAACCCTTTCTCTCCCAGGATGCAGCCAGTCCAGGACATTTCTCGCCCACCCCTGGTCCCCATTCAGGGAATCCCCATGATCAAATACTTCGCTGAGAACTGGGGGGAGGCGGAGGGGTTCCAGGCCCAGCCGGACGATCTGCTGATCTCCACCTACCCCAAGTCTGGTGAGTGCTTCCAACCTGCCCCTTTGCCCATGAGCGTCTCCCCTCTCTGGAGCCCCTCACTCCTGCCCCACAGCCCCTGCTAGCTCAGCCTATCTGGATCTTGCAGGCACCACCTGGATCAGTGAGATCGTCGACTTGATCTACAACGATGGAGACGCAGAGAAATGCAAACGAGATGCCATCTTCATGCGCGTCCCCTTCCTGGAGTTTGCTGTTCCTGGGGTCCCCACAGGTAACAGGGGCTCTGCGTCAGGGGCACTGCTCTAGGTGGAGCTCCCAACCTCTTCGAGCAGAGGGTGCTGTGGGGCATGAGGGTGCTGGCCATGGGCGAGCTCCTAGTTACCAGCCTGCTGCTAGCGAAGGGCACTGTGAGGGTGCCAGCCATAGAGCAGGGGTCTCAAACTCAAATCACCACCTGAGGACTAGTACAGGGCTGCATGAGGACTAGCATGAGGGCTGCACCACTGAAACCATCACACAACGATATTGCAAATATCAGTAACTATTGTGTGGTTGCGGGCCCCAGGAAATAACTTTAGGCGCCACATGCAGCCCATAGGATGTGAGTTTGTGACCCCTGCCATAGAGGGAGCTCCTAGCTCACCCTCCCAATCCTGTGCCCCCAGGGGTGGAGCTGCTCCGGAAGATGTCCTCACAGCGGGTGGTGAAAACCCATCTCCCTGTGCAGTTGCTGCCAACTTCATTCTGGGAGCAAGACTGTAAGGTGAGTGGTTGCCACTGGGGAGCGCGAGGATGGGGCAGTGAGCCACTGGCCATAGGGGTAGCATAGGGAGACGTGAGGTCACAGGTGCAGGGATGCGAGATGTGGAGGCCAACCATACCTTGAAGCCCATATGCCCCACAGATGATCTACATGGCTAGGAATCCCAAGGATGTGGCCGTGTCCTACTATTACTTCTACCAAATGGCGAAGGTGCATCCAGACCCTGGCTCTTGGGACGAGTTCCTGCATGACTTCATGACTGGTGAAGGTGGGCAAGCGGGCAGGTGCCTTCCCTTCTGGGGGAGCAGCTTGGATCTGCCTGCAGAGGAGGGGCGGGCTGGCTGGCTGGCTGGGGGGGGGGGCCCTTTCCCCTCTGGGCTGTCTGTCTGTCTGTCTGAGGGGGTTCTGGCTGGCCTGCCCTGTCTGACCCATCTGGTCTCCTGCAGTGTCGTTCGGATCATGGTATGAGCATGTTCGGGGCTGGTGGGATAAAAGACGGGAGCAGCGAATGCTCTTTTTGTTCTACGAGGACATGAAGGAGGTGAGCCACAGGCCCCCCCCCATCCTGCTCCCTTTCCTATCCCTTGGCGTGGCCCACATAGCCCCATGTCCCCACAACCAACCCCCCCCCACACACAATTACCCCTTCCCTCCTGCTCTGGCCCTGTCCCCTAGCAGCCCCCAGCCCTTGGCACTGATCCCTATGCCTTCCCAGGACCCCCAGCGGGAGATCCGCAAGGTGCTGGAATTCCTAGGGCGCCCCCCATCCGAGGCGTTGGTGCAGAGGATCGCCCAGCACACGTCCTTTGTTGAGATGCAGCAGAACTTCATGGCTAACTACAAAACCATCCCCACCAGCGTCATGGACCACTGCATCTCACCCTTCATGCGCAAGGGTACAGCTGGCAGATGGGGGCCAAGGGGCTGCTGGGAACAGGCTTGGAGGCCCACCTCAGCTGAGGGGGCTCAGTGGAGGGTGGGTGGGTGGGGTCTGTGGGCTGTCAAGAAGCTGGGTGTAGGTGGCACAGCCTGGGGAGGTCAGCAGGGTGCTTGGGGGGGGGTGCAGGGCATGAGGGGGCTCAGTGAGGGGCAGATTGGGGGGCAGTGCTTGGGGCCACAGTGAGGTGCCATGATTTCCCCCCCTCAGGTGTCACGGGTGACTGGAAGAACCATTTCACAGTTGCTCAGAATGAGCAATTCGATGCTGACTATGAGAGGCAAATGGAGGGAACTGACTTGCGCTTCCGGATGGAGATTTGAGCCGCCCCTACCCACCCACCCCTGCCTAGTGTGTGCCATGGCAGAAATAAACATGTGACCCACTGCAGTCTCTGTGCTAGTCATTGCAGCCTTGCCTGGCCTGGTGGGGGGGGGGGGGGGCGCTGTGAAGTGTGCAAAACCTGTCTCAGCTGTGGCACACAAGCCTGGCTCCAAGCCAGGGTCTGATTCTACTTTAACCTGCTTCCCTGCCAAAACTCTTACATAAGTCACCTCCCTGCCTGCTTGGGCACTGGGCTGCTGCCCCCCCCCCCAGCTGTCCTCAGTGCTGGGAGGGGTGTGAGACAACTGATTAGTGTAAACTGGGATGGGAGCCAGCCCCCCCCCCCCCCCGAGTTCTCGCTGGGCCCAGAACACGCCATAATCCCCAGGCGCCTGGCACAGAGAGTGCCTGGCAGGCTGGGTTAGGGGCCAGGCTAGGAGCCAGCAAGATGCTGCAGAACACAGGCAGCAAGTGAAAGGGCCATGGCTGGCGTGTGTGCGTGTTAATGAACAAAGCAAGAAGGGTTCAGCCGGAGCAGTCAGTGGTGGTGGTGGTGGGGGGGCTACAGTGTGAGGGTGCTGCAGGTGGGAACAGTGGCAGCAGGGTAGGCAGGGAGCAGCATGGAGGGAGCCAGGGGCAGGACACCAGTGGGCTGGGGCAGAGTGGAGAGCCAGGAGGTAGGGTGTGGCGAGTATGGGGCGCAGGGCAGCAAGGCAGGGGTATGCGCACGGGTGGGCAGGGGGTCAGTCACACAGCCTAGTTGTTTGATGTCCATCAGCTATTTAAATACCCCCGAGAACTTGGGGTCTCTGTGCTGCCCCCATAACTGCTGTGAGTGGGGCTCCTGAGAGTCTCCTGCCGTCACTGCCCCCAGGCTAGTTGGAGCAGGCAGGGTCTGGGGGGTTGGCAGCCAGTCACAGCTCGCCCTGCAGTGGCACTATCTCCTGCCAAATCTCTGGCCCAGCACACTGCTGTGGGGCCTGCAGGCGCCAGGGGAGGGCAGGCCCACACACCCATGGAGCCGCCTGCCAGGGCACAGAGCCAAGCCTGTGGGGCCAGCAGCTGGAGCTGGTGTGAGGATGCCTGCCCTTGAACTGCCAGCTGAGCACGGTGCCATCACTTTCCGGGAGTGTCTCTACTGACAGCCGACACCGAGCTGGTTCCCAGGTTATGGTGGCAGCAAGGACCATGATGGGGGTCAGTTGGGGGGAGGTTCTTGGAGCCAGCACCTGACACCTCCCATTGCTGATGGCCCCAACCCACTGTGGGCCTCAGACCTGCTCCTAGCCTCAGCCGTCACTGGGGCTCCCCTCCCAGTTCCCAGGGTGTACAGACAGGGGTGGGGGTGGGGTTAAGATGAAGGCAAACCCCCCCCCCCCAACGTCTGGGGCCAGGAAGCAGCCGCATTAGCATACTGACTGCAGAAGAGAACCTCATTTCACATCAAAGACAGAGCAAGGAAATGGAATAGAGGACCAAGCTGCAGGGCAGCAACCCCACGGCATGATGGGTTCCAGACATTAAAGAACCGAGGCCTGTACACACTCAGCTCAGCAATTACCCGCCCAATTCTAGTTATAGATCATTTACTGACATCCAAATACTGACTCTGCCTGGCTGCACTGTGAGCCCCCTGGAAGGAACACTGCCCACAGCCAGCAATGATCAGCACCTAAACAAACCAACTCTGGTCTACTCCCTCAAGTCATTTTTACTCCCCAGAACAACCCTAGTGTTCTACCTTGAACCATTGTTTCTTCCCCACAAAATCCACTCCCTGAGTTCAAAACTCTTGTTCTCATGCTTGCATCCAAAAGCTATATCAGTAACAGTTCCATGGGAGTTCTGGGGCACTTTTGGACTAACAAATTTATCAGATGAGCTTTCGTGGGAGAAAATCCCACTTCATCAGACGTCACCTTTTCCCCAACTGATCATGCTGCAGGCGCTCGCTGCCTGTCTCCAGCACTCCAGATCCTGAGCTGAACTGTCTGTCTCCTGGGAACCACTAACTGGTTCTAGCTGCACTGAGTCATGAGACTCCAGCTCTCTCTCCTCTCAAGCCCTCACACCTATTCTGATCTCTTTCTTCCTCACTCTCAGTCCAAGTCTAACTTTGTAACCTTAAATTGTATAATTGCACTTTGGCTGTGTAATATTGTAATGGCTTGGTTTATTGGTCATTCCTACTCTATATTCCCAGCCATAAAGTAACTTTTATAATCAAGCTGGTTGCCAGATTCTCCAAGCTATATTTACTCCTTTGTGTTCTCAGGGAAGGGGTCAAGGGAGCTGGCAAATGGGTTAAGGAAGTTGGTCAGGCAGCTGGCAGGGAATGGCCCGAGGGACTGGGGACCCAGCCCTGTCACCATTCTGCCTCGTTCATCTCAATGTCACAGGAAGTAGTAGGAAAGCCTCCCCAAACAACAGCCATGCCCGATAAGGCAAATTAAGCTTTACTTTTACCACTGAGAAGCAAGTGAAAATTGCACAGAGATTCCACATCTTAACTACATGCAAACCTGGACACTCTCCATTAAGATCCAAAGGGGTAGCCGTGTTACTCTAGTCCAGCAGAAAAAACAAGGAGTCTGGTAGCAGTTTTTAAAACTAACAAGAATGTTTAAAGATCTGGAACAGTTGATTTATGAGGGAAGATTGAAAGAACTGGGTTTGTTTAATCTGGAAAAGAGAAGACTGAGAGGGGACATGCTAACAGTTTTCAAGTACCTAATAAGAGGAGGAGGGAGAAAATTGTTCTCTTTGACTGCCAATGACAGGACAAGTAGTAGTGGGCTTAAATTAGGTTGGAATCTCAATGTTCCCTCTAAGCTCATGATGCAACTGAGCAAGTTACAGATGAACTTTGGGAGGTAGTGGGCAGCAGGGAAGGGGCCCGGTGGGGGTTGGGGAACCGATGGGGAGCTTGCTCATCTAAATCATCAGCTTAGAGGCAGCATTGCTGTTGAGTCCAGGGACATATAAGAGGTTAGCTGAGAGTTCTGACAGACCTGGCTGGCTTACACACACACTGTTAATTTGTGAATGTGGGTGTGTGAATGGTGGGTAGAGAAAGTTTGTAGATCAAGAATGAGGGGTACCAGCCTTGCAGACCTGGAGCTGAGTGTTGGAACATGTTCACCCTCCCCCACTCCATGGGGCTGGACAACTCTCAGCCCCATGCAAGGCAGCTGTCACCACCATGAATCACCACACAGTGCAATGAGGAAGACTTTAATACTCTTACAGATGACCCCCCCACTGATGCCACTCCAAACTGCACCCAACCACAGTCACTTCTTCTTGGTCTCCTTACAGGCCACCACATATCTCTGGGCCACATTGAGGGGTGGGGAGTAGCCATCCGCATAGGACGTATCCTCAAAGAGCACCGAGTAATCATCCTGCGGCTGGAGAGAGGCAGCGTGAGAGATGTCCCAGTCTTTTCCCCACTCCCCCGACCTGAGGCCTGAGGGAAGCCAGCATCCCCTAGAAGGGAAAGGCGTGGGTTCCATTCGAACTGAGCCAGCCGGTCTTGACATTGTGCTGGTGCCTGCAAGGGGCAGGAAAGACACTTACCCGCTGCGGTGGTGCATGGATCAGGGCCCGGTAGAAGCAGGTTGTCTGGGGATACAGTGCCAACACCAGCTGGTCCTTCTGGAACAGTGCCTCAGGGTCCGTCTCAGGGTTCGCTTTCCATTGGGGCAACGGAATGATGCGGCGGCGGCTCAGGGTGTGACGCCTGGGCGTGTGGAAAACAGAGTGAGACCAGGGACCCCCTTTCCAGCTGAGAGATACACCTCACTGCCACCTACCCCTCTCTGTTTCTTCTCTCCTCATGTCACTTACTCTTTCCCTTCTTCATCAATATCATCCACTTCGTACCTGCAAAGAGGAGATGTTGGCCATAAGCAGAGGCAAGCTGAGGACCTAAAGTTTCATAAACATAGAGACATCTCCACTGAGTGGCCAAAGAGGCATGTCTATGGAGTTCGTAATGGATTACCATAGAGACATCTCCCTTGGGTAGCTAGAGAATCTTTATGTCCCTAGATTTGCAATAGTATTGATCTACCACCTTTAAGTGCACAAATAAGCATTCCAGTGCTATCCTATCCCTGGAAAGCACCTCTAGGGTTGCAAATCCAGAGTCAGACCTGTTGAGAAGTTGGAAAGGGCTTTCTGGTGCTGTGAAGATAGCAGAAATCACAGAGACACTCTTCTGAAGTGTAGAGAGGGGGTCTATGTCCCTACAGTTGTAGAACCAGAATTATCATTCTGAAGTGGGAAGAAAAATGGGGTTTACGCCCAAGCAGTTGCAGGACCATAGAGCCATCTCCTTTGAGTGCCTAGACTGGTCTTTCTATACCCAAACAACTAGGTGACTATAGCATTTCGGCTCCTGATTGGCCAGAGAAATGTTTGTGTTCCCCTGCTACAAAGCTAACTGCTTTGAGACACTAGACATGGGGTCAACATGGGATTGTCTGGTACACCTTGCTGCCCAGCTCCATGGCTGGGTGCCCCACGGTGACTTTGGCTGCTCAGGGCTGAATACCCCAGCGCTTTCACTGGCTGCAGTCCCTGTGAGAGCCTCAGAGGACCCCACACCTGGTGCTCACTTGTTAGTGGTGTGACTGTAGCTCACCACCTCAGCCAAGATCCATTGCTCATCCCCATCCACAGCCTTGACGCGAGCAGCCACTTTATCTCCCGGCTTGGCCACGTAATCACTGGCAGCAGGGATAGCTCCACAGAGTGGGGGTGGCCTGTAGGGAGGGGAGGGAGAGATTAGCTTGGAGAGTGGGGCCAAGGAACCCCATCCTGGACTGCCCTGGGCTCTCCCAGCAACACTCACTTGTCCCCAGGTTTGCCGATCCACAGTGGAAGCGTCATGGCTGACTGCTGGAGGAGGGTCATAAGGACACCCCGGCGCATGGTCTTGCGGGGTGGCTCTGAGTCGTTGTAGAGCCCAGCAATCTTGGCAGCTATAAGTGGGGGGAGAAAGTGGAGTGATCCCATAGAGCTAGGCCCCTTCCTGCCCTTCCTCCAGACCCAGACAGAGAGCTCACTGCAGAAACACTAAGCCAGTGCCTCAGCCCGAGGGGAACCATGGAATTTCCCATCTATGCTGAACGCTGAGATGAGGTCCCCCAGAGTGGGGTTGGACCCCATGGCCTATTCTGGGGGGTGGGTGCAAGGGGGATACTCACCAATGCGGCGCTCCTCTAGAAGAGATTTGATCTCTGCAATCTTTTCCAGTGCCTTGCGTAGAATGCTAGACGAGGGAAAAGGACAGATAGGGTAAGAAGTGGGTTAGGGACCACTGGTGGCCATGGGGGGCAGGGAGGAGAGAGCACTCACTTGCACTCGGCCTCTGCATCAGCTTTGGCAGTGGTGTAGAGTCCACGAAGCTTGGTCCGGTAATATGGGGAGACTGCGGGAGATTGCGCTGTTAGAACCCAGGAATCCCGATTCCCCCTCCCCTCCAACCACTAGGCCCGAGACCCATCGACTAAAGTACAGAAACCTCAGTGTGTTTGATTATATCCCTCATGCCTAAAATGTACAAATTTATGGAAAAAAAGGGGCAACAGGGTCTGAAAGTGACTGCAAAAAACTGTCTGGTCTGATGGCTCCAGAGCAGCTGTCATGGCTAATTAGAGATGAAGTGAAGGCAGCCATCTGCGACAAAAACCATCCCCAGTTTTACTGGCTGCAGAAACTGCAGATAAGTATGTGGAAGAAAGGGCCCACAGCAGGCACAGATCACAGTGACAGGGAAATCACCATCACCCAGGGAAAGAGGAAGGAGAGAGCTGGAAAGAAATTCAACCCCACCTCTGAGAAAACCCCCCAGGGAGCCCAGTGTTGAAAGCCCCCACTTTCAGGGAAGGACAGAGGGCTGCAATCACGGGGGGGTCCTGGCCACTGAAATACAAACTACCCAAAACTGAACGTAACTCCACGATCTACACCCCACCTTCTAGAGAGTGTCACCAACACTACTACAGAGGTGGCAGCAGAAAACCTTAGGCTATGTCCACACCTATGTGGTTAAATCGATTCTACTTGAATTGATTTAACCAAAGTGAAATAAAACTTGTTAAATTGATTCAAGTTGAATCAATTTAACAGGTCCAGACCAATAAAACCCAAATCAAACTAGCAGGTCTGGACACCAGACTTGCTAGTTCGATTTGGGAGTGGGGCACCCTGGGAGGTGTGGCAACATGGCTCCCGGGAAAGGCCATGTTGCCACCCAATCCCTTGCCTGGCTCTCACCTGGAGAGCCAGGCAGGGGAAAAAAGCCTCCAGGGCAGGGGTTCCCCTGTACCCTGCATCCCCTACCAAAGGGTGGGGTGGCGTGAGCAGGGAGCTTGGGAGCCTCCCAGCTACCCCACAGCTGCTTTTCTGCCCACGCCCTCCCCCTGCCACCTGCGGGGTAGCTGGGGGGCGTGTGGGCTGCTTGCCCGCACTGCCCCACAGCTACAGCAAAGCCGGGTGGTGCGCCAACTCCCTGCCCACACCGCCTGGCAGCTGCTGGGAAGCTGGGCGCAGGGTGTTTCCTCCACCACTGGCCCAGTTAGCACTTCCCCTCCCTCCCTGGCCAGATTGCTGGGCGGGGGAGCTTTTCTCCTAGAGTGCAACGCACCCTGGGAGGAAGGTCAAAGTGTTACATTGATATGTGGGTCATATCGATACAACACAGCCACACAGGGTTATTTCGAAACCAGTTTCGAGATAACCCTCATTTCAATATAACACTAGGTTTTATTATATTGAAATGATTCTCCTTATTTTGAAATAAGAAAATGTCATGTGGATGTGACTGTTTTTAAATGGAAATAACCAGTGTTATTTCAATTTAAAACCTACATGTGGACATACCCTTAGTGAACTACGGAAGATTGGTTATGGTGGGTCAGACCAATGGTCCATCTAGCCCAGTATCCTATCTGCTGACAGTGGCCAGTGCCAAGTGCTTGAGGGAATGAACAGAACAGGGCATTCCCTGTTGTCAAGTGATCCATCCCATCATCCAGTCCCAGCTTCTGGCAAACAGAGATGAGACACACTCAGGGCATGAGGTTGCATCCCTGTCCATCTTGGCCAATAGCCATCAGTGGATGTATCCATTGTGATTTAGTTCTTTGTTGAACCCAGTTATACCGTTTGGCCTTCACAACAACCCCAAGCAATGAGTGCCACAAGCTATCCATGTGTTAAGTCTTCCCTTCTGTTTGTTTTACTGGGGGAGCCTTGGTTCTTGTGCTACATGGGGGGTAAATAACCCTTCCCTATGCCATTTCTCCATAACAATCATGATTTTTTGATTCTCTATCACATCCCCCAGTCATCACTTTTCTAAGATGAACAATCCCAGTCTTCTTAATCTCTCCTCAGAGGGAAGCCATTCCATACTCATTTTTATTGTCCTTCTCTGAACTGTTTCCACTATGTCTTTTTTGAGATGGGGTAACCAGATCTGCACACGGCTATTCAAGGTGTGGGCATATCCTTGATTTTTATTACTGGCATTACAGAATAGAATAGAATCATAAGGTTAGACAGGACCTCATGAGACCATTGACTCCAACCCCCTGGGGCTTGAACCTAGGACTTTCTGCATATTAAGCAGAGGCCCTAGTCACTACACTATTTTCCAGTTTCTGCTAGCCCTTTCCTAATGATTCCTGGCACATTTGAAGGAATGTTTTCAGAGAACTACCCGCAATGACCCCAGTAACTCTTTCCTGAGTGGGAACAGCTAATTTAGACCCCATCATTCTGAATGTACACTTGGGATTATATTTTTCCAGCATGCATTACTTTGCACATAACACCAAATTACATCTGCCATTTTATCACCCAGTCACTCAGATTAGTGAGCTCTCTTTGTAACACTTCAGTCATCTTTGGACTTAACTATCTTAAATAATTTTGTATCATCTGCAGTATTTTTTATCTTACTGCTTACCAGTGGTTAGATGGGCCTCTGATGGGCCCTCAAATCCTCCTAATCTTCGGACCCCCTTCATGCATGTGCAGGGCCCAGCCCAGGAAGGCATTTGCAACCACTTCTCAGTACCAACCAGATGGGTTATTGCTCCACAAAAATACTGGCCCCACTCTTGGCCTCACACTCTGACTCTGCTGCCCCCCTGGCCCTGATCCTGACCTCACATACTGTCCTCTTGCCCCGATCCTGGTCTCATACACTGCCCCCTCCCCCCTGCTATCCTCATCCTGGTCTCACATGCAGCTCCCTCCACCCCCCCAGTTCTGGCCTCACATGCTGCCACCTGTGCCCCCCTAGATGGTACTTCATCCTGGCATGAATACAGAGCACTGGACTCAGTGACCTCTCATGGCTCCTAGCCAGGCTGCTCCCGCGCTGAGCACACATCTGAGCATGCTCAGGGCAGGAGATCTGAAAACATTGCCAACCTGACCGCAATGGGCAAGGGCAGGGCAGAACACATGTTCCTCCTGATTCTTCTATTATTCAGGGCCCCAGAACTCTGGCCCCTCAAATTTGTGGGCTCCGGAACTGTGTTCTGGGGAATTCCAGCTTACTTTAACCCCTGCCGCTTACCCCTTTTTCCAAATAATTTACTAATATGTAGAGCAGCACTGGCCGCAGTACAGATCCTTGGGGAACCCTGCTATTTCCCTCTCCATTGCAAGAACTGACCATTATTACCTATTTACCCATTAATTTCTGTCTTTTGACTAGTTGCTGCTCCATAAGACAAGCTTCTTGCTTATCCCATGGCCACTTACTTTGCTTAAGAGCTTTTGATGATGGACCTTCTCAAAGACTTTCTGAAAGTCCAAGTATTGTATTCACTGGATCACCCTTGTGTATATGCTTGTTGACACCATCAAAGAATTCTAGTAGATGGGTGAGGCATAATTTCCCTTTGTAATAGCTGTGTTGACTGTTCCCTAACAAACTGTGTTCATTTGTGCATCTGATAATTCGGTTGTTTGCCTGGCACGGAAGTTAGACTTACTGGCCTGTAATTACCAGATCACCTCTGGAATCTTTTTTGAAAAGAAGTGTTACATCTGCCATCCTCCAGTCATCTGGTACTGATTTAAATGATATAGGCTAAATGCCAGCTAGTAGTTCGGTAATTTCAGATATGAATTCCTTCAGAACTTTTTGGTTATACCACCTTGGCCTGCAGACATATTACTCTCTAGTTTATCAGACTTATTCCAAAGCCTCCTTTACTGTCAGCTCAATTGAAACACTTCCTCAGATTTGTCTCCTAAAAAGAAGGGCTCAGGTGTGTGGATCTCCCTCACATCCTCTGAAGTGAAGACTGATGAAAGAATTCATTTAGCTTCTTTGCACATGCCTTGTCTTCTTTGAATACAACTTTAGTTCCTTGATTATTCTAGTAGCACCACTGATTGCTGCACAGGTTTCCTGCTTTTGATATGCTTAAAACCTCTCTTTGCTGTTAGGTTGTGTGTTTTTTTGGTAGATGTTCTTCATGCTCTTTTTTAGCCTGTCTACTTATACAGAATCTATGAATTTGCAGGAGCTTGGTGAAGGCCCTGTTCCACACAAGAGGGACGCTCCCGATGTGACATTTAGGCCTGAGGGTGCTGGCTGGGGAACCATCTTCTGAGTGGCTGGAGAGTGCATACACACTGCCTGGGAGAGATTACATGCAGGAGGCTGGTGTGGACTGACCCAATACTGGGGGTCCACCTAGCAAAGCAGGGTAAGTCGGGGTCCAAGAGTGGGCATTTAGGACGACTTGAAACTGATCCAGTCAACAAATCCAGAGGCAGAGGGGCATGTCACAACTCATCAAGGCACGTATAGGACAAATCCAGCTCAGCCCACCAGGAACCAAGGACTGGCCTGGGCATCAACAACAGGGCTGGATTAAGGCTCCTGGGGGCTTGAGGCCCTCCCCACCATGGGGATGAGGCAGAGCTTGCGTGTACTGGTGCTGGAGCCTGGCGGACCCACTCGCCATACATGGCAGCCCTAAGGCGCAGCCGGTGCTGGGGAGACCCGGGACCCACAGACTGGCCAGTGTTGGTGGTTGTGTGGGCCACTACTTGGCCCTGAAGCCCAGCTGGTGCTGTGAGGACCTGGGGCCTGCAGACCAGCCAGCCACAGGGGTGGGGCAGTGCTGGGGCTGGCAGACTGGCCCATCACATGTGATTGGTGCAGATAGGCGGCACCCTGGCTGGCCAGCATCTAATTTATTTTGCAGCACAGGCCAGCGGGGCGCCCCTTCGGCCCAGGGCTGCAACCCCTAAAGCCCCTTTGTTAATCTGGCCCATATCAACAGAGGATCAGTTGGACTCTTGGATGAGCCAACTCCCTTCCCTTGGCCAGCCTGGAACTCTGAAGAGCTCACTGATCTGTACTATGGATGGAATTGTACAAGGGCAGTTTGCCACCTGATCCTGAAGTAGGGAAAGGAGGGGCAAAGCCTGAGAGGGGAGAACCACCATTACGGGCAGGCCATCAGTGGGGGCACGCTGGGACCAGAGGGCCCTCCAGTCCTGATCCAATTGGTCTGCCTTTTGGAGTGGGGCTGGCTGGTGTGTGGTGCAGCCTCCAGTGCAGTCCCCCAAGGCCCTTGGGCCCCATAAAGCCACATCATGAGCTAGCTGGCCACAACCCCAGAACAAGAAGACACTGGCCTGCCCTCTTTCAGTGGACAAGCTGGCCCAAGGGTGGGAAGCATGGAGCCTGGCCTTTGGCCCCAGGGCCCACCCACCTTCATACTCCCCCAAACCCCACCAGCACACAGTGGGATAGCAGGAGGACAAGCCAGATCAGGCAGGAGCCATTGGGGTTAGAGACCAGGGCCCCTCTTTAGGCCAGGGCCTGGGGCTTCAACCCCTATAGCCCCTGTGTTAATCCAGCCCCGAGTGAGGCAGCAACAAAGGGAAAGCCTGCCAGACTGGAGGCAGAACAGAGAGCAAAAGACCATGAGTTTCAAATACAGCAGGCAGAAATGAGGCTTAAAAAAGCAGCTGTTTCCAGAGAAGCAGATGAGGCAGTCCACAGATGTGTGTTAGAGATAGCCTGTGACAGTCGCTGGATTAAGGTGACTGTTCATGATATTATACTCTTTAACATCAATAAGTCAAAATTACAACTCTGCATGAAATAGCCCATGGCAGGTACCGTTAGAAAGGTGACGATTTGTTAGGCATGACGATATTGTTTATGTGCATGTGTCATATTTATATTGGAAGTTATGGACACGGTTGCTGTGTCTGTATTTCTAGTAGTGCTGTTTCCGGGAGACACCTCAGATGGGATGGCTCCAGCAATAAACTGTTTAATGGCACAGCAAGGGAACTCACAGGGCCCAGGGAGAGAACGCAGGGGCTACGCCTGATGAGTTAACACGATTTACTCATTTACTCCACTTTATTTCTGTAAATTTCCACAAGAAGCATGGCAAAGGGCAAGGGACATAAAAGGCAGCTGCATCACATCCATTTTGCCTTCAGTAATCAGTCTTTAGTTTTCACCTCCCTATGGATCAACTCATTTACAACTAAGGAGACCTGTGGCACTTAAAAACTAATAAATGAATTTATTGCATTGGTAGAACCAAGAAAGAAAACAACAGAACATCACCTACAACCCCTGAGTCAGACCTCTGCAGTACATCGTCAGGGATCTACAGCCTATTCTCCAAAACGATCCCTCACTCTTTCAAACCTTAGGAGACAGACAGACCTCTCCTCGCTTACAGACAGCCCTCCAACCTTAGAGATACTTACCAGCAACTACAAACCTAACAGAACCATTAAAGCAGGCACATACCCATGCAGACCATGCAGCCTACTTTGCCCACATAACTGCTCAAGACACCCCACCACAGGACCTAATCAAACCAGCTGCTCCATCAAAGGCTCATTCACCTGCTCATCCACCAATGTGACTTATGAAAGAAATGGCCCCCGCCTTATATATTGGACAAACAGGACAGTCTCTCCGCAAAAGAAATAATGGGCACAAATCTGACATCAGAAATCACAACACTCAAACAAGGGTGTCTAACCTTTTTGGGTGAGGGGCCACATTGCAATTCTTTTCTCCATTGGGGGGGTCAGTGAGAAAATTTTAGATAGAAAAACCATACAAATTGATCTTATTGATAAACTTTAATAATTAGTGTGATATTTGGCATTGCTTTTGCTTGCACTGTGTACAGAGGACAAGGGGGGCAGGGTTGCCTGTGTGTGTGGGGGGGGCAATGCAGGGGAGCATGGCAGAGGAGGTGTGGGGAGCAGAGCAGCTGGGTGGCAGGACTCAGCTACTTCCTGACAGGGACCCCACCAACTCTGCTCTCCTCACTCCCTGCCAAGCACTGCTCAGGGAAATCTAGCCCCTGAACAGCTTTCTGGCCAGACCATGCCTCCCTGCAGCTGTGCAGAGGCTGGGAAATTGACAAAGTCCCCAGCCAGCCCTAGCTCCCAGGCTCTTTCAGCAGCACTCCACAGGGCGGATGAAAGCCCTTGGTGGGCTACAGTTCAGCCCCCAGGCCACAAGTTTGACAAGCCTGCTCTAAAAACAGGGGGTCAGCATTTCAGTCTTCCTGATCACTTCATTAATGATTTACTAATTATTGTGCTCAGACATATGAATACCAGATCAAGGCTTCAAAGAGAAGCTCTGGAGACTGAATTTATTTGGAAGTTTGACTGCATAGCTTCAGGGCTTAATAGGGACTTTGCATTTTTCTCTCATTAAAACAGGTGATCTGACCTCATCTTCCTCTGCATGCTGTTCCCCAGTGTTTGAATCTTTACAATTGCTTTGATTTGCTGTTACAGTGTGACCTGTTCCCATGACTTACACTTCCCTGCATTTATTTCCTTCCACTCTGTAAGTTCCCTTATCTTCAAAGTGTCTGACCAAGTGGGATTTTCTCACACGAAAGCTCATGCGATAAATAAATTTGTTAGCTGTTAAGTGCCACAGGACTCCTTGTTTGTTTTGCTGAACTAAACTAACATGGCTGCCCCATTTGGAACTCATCTTCAACTGAAGTTGTGAAATAAAGGTCTAAGACACATACAGGCACTGAATTTAACCAGAAGAACTATATAACCCTGTAACTCCACAATTCTACTGGAAAACTGATGTCTATGGACTTTCAAATCATTTGTTTGTACCTGATTGCTTTAATCATTTAACCATTCTTTTATCATTTCTTTATATAAGCAGCCTTCTGTTTTAGTCATTGAAGGACTGGCTAGCAGCATGGGATATTTGGTTAGATCTAGACATATTGATGTGGCAATATGACTGATCCTTTGGGGTCAGGAAAACCTTTTTGGTAAAGAGCATGGAGTTTTAAATAACTCATCTCTTTACTGGACCAAGTGGCTGACTGGGAGCCAGAGACTGAAATGCAGTAAAAGAGCCTGGGCTTTTTTTTTTTTTTTTTTTTGGGGGGGGGGGGGTTCTTGAGAACCACCAAAACAAACAAGGAGTTCTGTGGCACTTTTAAAGACTGACTAATTTTTTTATTGCATGAGCTTTCGTGAAAGTGTTTGAAGAAGTGGGATCTTCTCCCATGAATGCTCATGTGATAAAAAAATTTGTTAGTCTTTAAAAGTGCCATAGAACTCCTTGTTTGTTATGGTGAACTATTCTAACATGGCTGCCCCTTTGGAACTTGAGAACCATTGGGAATTAGAAGCATTGTTTGTAACTGGCCAGAGATCTGACTGCAGTGTCACTCTCCAGTGCTGGGACAATCTACTTTCCTTTTGCAGCCCGCCCTGACCTTGGGATTTTCAGGTGGCTAGCTCAGGTGGACAGGGGAACTGAGGAAGCTAACCAATAGCAAACCTTAGAGCTGAAGCAGCATGCCCTGGAAAAAAAGAGTGGGAAATAAAACACATCCTGGAGATGGAGAGAGAGGGCAGGATCCCAGGCATCCAACATCTCCTTCTACTTCTAAAAGCCTCAGCTTTGACAAGCTGCGTCTTGCTTACAAAGAGACAGGGTGCCCATATGTCTTTTGAAAATATCCATTAGCTACATAAAATTCCTGAAGACCAGGAAGTTCTCACCCCTGTTGCACAATGGTCTGGTAAGGCTTTGTCTGTGTTTAATGAAATGCCAACTGAGTTAAGCTTTGACGTAGGCGGCCTTTAAGAGGGCTGCTTTGCAAAGGTTTCAGATTACTCCTGAAGGGTAAAGAATGAAATTTAGAAATCTTAAAAGGGCCAATGGCATGAGGCCCAGAGAATATTGTTGTACATGGTGTGATTTTTACAGAAATGGGTGAAGGGAAAAGGTGTTGCAACTAATGACTACTTCTTGGACCTCACTGCCCAAGGAAAGTGTTTAAGTGCATGTACAGAAGATGTAAGGGATAATGACTTGAAATCTATGATAAGGATGGCTGCAATGGCTGATGCCCTCTAGCAAGCCCAGACATCCATGGATCAGACCCCTCAGAGGGAGGAGCATAAATCCAGTTTTAGGGTGGATCCCATTCTCCCCCCAGTAAAGGATGGTGGATGGGAGGGTAGGCAACTCTGCCCCACCAAGGGTAGACAGTTCCACCCCACCATCTCCTGGAAATCCCCACCCTAAACAACCTGCAAAGAAAGAGGGCCCAGAGTTGTTATCAGTGCAATCCCACCGAGCATTTGGAAAGTCACTGCGTTGAACTGAAGGAAGCTACGCCTCCCACAACCTAAGTGAACACAGTAATCCTGGCACTTGAAACCCTACAGGTTTCAGAATTTATATCATGCGGCCCTCGTGTGGATTTGAGTTTCGGACCCCTGGGTTAAAGGGATCCTGCAAGGCACCTCTGTAGTAATTGCCCATTGATAAGCAGGTGGTTGCCAGGGCATCAATAGATACTGTGGGAGCCCTATCGGGAATGAAAAAACACATACTGGGGGCAGTTTCTGCCATTAAATACCCTGAAGTAAACAACTCCGTCTAATATACTATGGCTACTACCCTAAATCACCATTCCTGCCAGAGTCAGTTCCCCTGCGGAAATCTTCTCAGATTGGCTGTAAATGCCATGTCTGCAGTCTTCAAAAAGTTTGGGGAGTTGTGTGGCTCAAGACATGGAAAAGCCATCCTCTATCATCAGAGAGCAATGTTCTGGTGGAAAGATTTTATGGGACACCAAAGTCTCCATGGTCTACATGTAACTGGCTGAGAGAATGACTGACGCGTCAGTTGAGTACAGGTGCATTCCCTAAGAGTCAACTGCATTTCCCCTTTGATCTCCGTGCTCCTAACTGGGGAGCTCAGGTCAGAATAATGGGCCAATTCACTTGTGTGTGAATGCTAAAGCAATGTTGACTGCTAATTCACTCAAATAGTAGAAGGAAACGTGAATGACACAGTAGCCCGCTGATTGCTATCCATTATTTTGGATATGTTCCCGTGAATCATAGAATCCTAGGGTTGGAAGGGACCTCATAGGTCATCTAGTCCAACCCCCTGCCAGAGGCAGGACCACTCCCACTAAACCATCCCAGTCATGGTTTTGTCCAGCCGGGCCTTAAACACCTCCAAAGATGGAGACTCCACCACCTCCCTTGGCAGCTCATTCCAAGGCTTCACCACTCGCCTAGTAAAAAAGTTTTTTCTAATATCCAGCCTCGACCTCCCTAACTGCAACTTGAGACCATTGTTCCTTGTTCTGTCCCCTGTTACCACCGAGAACAGTCGAGCTCCATCTTCCTTAGAGCGTCCCTTCATGTAGTTGAAGGTTGCTATCAAATCCCCCCTCAATCTTCTCTTCTGCAGACTAAATAAGCCTAATGCTTTCAGTCTTTCCTCATAGGGCTTGTGCTCCAGCCCTTTAATCATTTTGGTTGCCCTCCTCTGAACTCTCTTTAGCATGTCCCTGTCCTTTTTGTAGTGGGGAGCCCAAAACTGAACACAGTATTCTAGATGTGGCCTCACCAGTGCAGAATAGAGGGGAATGATCACATCCCTTGATCTGCTGGTAATACTTCTTCTGATGCAGCCCAGTATGCCATTGGCCTTTTTAATTTTAAAAGGGACAGCCGTGTTAGTCTAGTCCAGTGAAAAAACAACAAGAAGCATCTGAGGAAGTGGGATCTTCTCCCACGAAAGCTCATGCAAAAAATAAATCTGTTAGTCTTAAAGTGCCACACAACTCCTTGTTGTTTTTTCATTGGCCTTTTTGGCAGCAAGAGCACACTGCTGACTCATATCTAGCTTCCCATCCACCATGACCCCCAGGTCCTTTTCTACACTGCTGCTACTTAGCTGAATGTTCCCCAGCCTGTAGCAGTGCATGGGGTTTTTTCATCCCACGTGCAAGATTTTTATACTTGTCCTTATTGAATCTCATAAGATTTTTATTGGCCCACTGTTCCAATTTATCTAGGTCTCCCTGAATCCTGTCCTTGCCCTCCAACGTGTCTACTATTCCCCCCAGCTTGGTGTCATCCGCTAACTTACTGAGAGTGCAGTCTATTCCATCATCCAGATCATTGATGAAAATGTTGAACAGAACTGGCCCCAGGACCGACCCCTGGGGCACACCACTCGTGACTGGTTGCCAGCTAGACGTGGAACCATTGATTCCTACACACTGAAACCGTTGATCTAGCCAGTTTTCTATCCACCTTATAGTCCACCTATCCAACCCATACTTCCTTAATTTGCCAATGAGAATGCTGTGGGAAACTGTATCAAAAGCCTTGCTAAAATCAAGGTATATCACATCGACGGTTCTTCCTGCATCCAGAAAACCAGTCATCTGCTCATAGAAGGAAATGAGATTGGTCAGACATGATTTACCCTTGGTAAATCCATGCTGACTGTTCCTGATCACTTTATTTTCTTCTAAGTGTTTGAGGACGGATTCTTTAAGAATCAGCTCCATAATTTTGCCAGGGATTGAGGTGAGGCTGACTGGTCTATAATTCCCCGGATCCTCCTTTTTCCCTTTCTTGAAAATAGGCACTACATTTGCTTTTTTCCAATCCTCTGGCACCTCCCCTGTTCTCCATTAACAAAGACTCTCACTGCCTTCAAATTCACAAATCAACCCTTGATCCAAAGTCTGACTTAGTATGAACAGAATTTACTTAATGTGTAACTTTCATGAGAACTAACGCGAGGCGTTTGGGGGAGACTAGTTCAGTAGAGACAAGGCAGCTTGTGGGGAGTCATCCATTTCCTTTCTAGTGAATTTGAAGGCAGTGAGAGTCTTGGTCATCAGAAACAGAAAGGACTCTGGCATCTCAGAGCACAGCATGACAGCCAGGATAGATTACAGGCACATGGTGCTAGTATTGATTCAACCACGGAAAAACAAGAAGCAGGACTGTTGGGAGGGACCTTCCGAGGTGCCAGAGAAAGTGAATGAGCCACATGATATAAAGACATTCCATGGCAGAGGAGCAGTGTAAACAGTACAGGTGAACAGGCCAACAGGGAAATGGACATGAGCTTGAGGAAACCTTTATTGCCCCTTTCATCAATCAGACAGTAAAGAAGAAATTCCCAAGGAAAGCACTGGGATTTGAAAGGCTCTGTACCCAATCCAAACATGAGAGAGGTTGGCATCAGTGAAATACCACCAGCAGGTGTTTTCCAAGCAGGCAGGTGTAACTAACCAATAGCAGGCTCCACGGGAACACCAGGGCCCTGCCTCAGCACGGCATACTGTGCTGACAGGGAAACACAATGGCCCAAATAGGAAGAAGAGAACAGCATGCTGGAGGCGGGGAACGCTGCTATAATGAACAGCTGCGGGGTGTTTCCGATTGTGATGGTACCTAAAAGGCACTAGCCAATGAGGCTGTGATTGGATTCTGGAAGGAGAAATGCTTTCACCCAACCTGACCCTTCCCCTGCACCTAAATCAAGGACTTACTGTATCAAACGGGGGCTGCAAAGTTGCTGGTTTTGACTTGGCGAGTCTGGCAAATTCCCTTAGCTGCTGCTTTCAGAGTGGAATCTGGCCCTAGGAGTCTAAGCGTGGGCCCTCTGGATTAATGAATGTGGGTCTCACCATCCAGCAGGTTGCTTGTGAGATGCTACAGAAGTTAAAGACCTTTTCCAGATGACTTGGCTGTTTTTAGTGACTCCTGCCAAGACCACTAGAGTCCTGTGGGAACTGTACTGCAGAGACTTATTGAAACTGGGTGTTTAAATGCAAGCTGATGGCTGCAGAAATATCTCATTGAGGTGGGTTTGGGCACCCTGATCTCTGAAGGATGAAGCCATAGAGAGCTGGCCCACCCCAAGCCAAGAAGGAAGTCCAGTCCTTAATCATCCTGGCAAGCTATTACCAGAGCTTTGGGATGGGGTTTAGCCACTGTGTGACCCGCAAAAACAGATGGAAAAACGAGGAAGCCCAACTGGGTGCTATGGACCCAGGCCTGAGAGTCAGGGTACACTCTGCCCAGAGAGCCCTGACTTCAGCAAGCTCCACAAGCTGCGTACTAAATCCAAAACTAATGCAGGTGAGCACGGAAGACAAGAGGCCCCCCACAGCCTTCTGGAGTAAGAGCCTGACCCCCTGCTGAACAGAAGGAGGGTGCCACTGAGAGGGGAGGTTTGGACTATTAGACAACTGAGAGGAACAGGAGATTTAAGGAACTAACAGAGCACTACCTGTGTGACAGACTGCATCTCTCATACACTCTTGTGGTGTGATCCGTGTATCATCCATGTTCACCCTCACATTGTAATGGCGTTACTGCCTCATGCAAAGTACGTCATGTAAGGTGTTGTCTGAATGCTGAACATGACTGTTATGGTAGCAGATTTCCTGCAATATTGCACATATATACAGATATGAAACTCTGCTATGTCTTGTCCCCAAATGTGTCTCACATTGCTTGAATGGATGCAAACACAGAGCTGTGGTTCCATGCCCAGTGGAGGCATGCAGACAGGTACAATGGGCTGTTAACACCTGGGAGGACTTTGGCTCAAGTGGAAGGACTTATGCCCTTTGCCAGACACTGACGATCACCTGATCCTAGGGATGTTGAGGAAACTTGTTAAAAGAAAGAGGCTCCTATGTCCAGGGCTTTCCCCTGGAATCCATCTACTAAGCAACACAAGAGACTGAGAGGAGGGGATCTGGTTGCAGAATCTAATGCAACCACTCTGTGGGGTAAACCATCATAGAAAAAGACTGAAATATTAATCTTAGTTTAGCAGATGGATTACCTTTTAGTGGATTATGATAAACTCCTTGACAGTGTTAGTCTTTCGATTTATGCTTCTGACGTAGAATAACTTAAAACCTTACTGTAGTCGATAAACTTGTGTTTGTTTTATCTGAAGCAGTGCAAGTGGATTGGGTGTGTGCAGAGACCTTGCCTGGAGTGACAGAGCTGGTGCATGTCAGTTTCTTTGATAAAGTGATGAACAGCTGTACATGAGCCTGGCAAGGTGCAGTGGGAGGCACTGAACCCTGCAGACAGCAGTTCCCAGGGTTGCATCCAGGGCTGGGGTGTTTGCTAGGGACTATCCCATGAGTGGCTAGTGAGAACACTCCTCTGCTGGGTGAGGGACTAATCACACACTGGAGTCCGGGTGTGAACTGACCCAGTAACGAGTTCACCCAGCAAAGTGGGGTAAGTTGAGGCAAAGGAGTGGAGAACTGGAGTGAGAGTTACACACTGTAGGAAAGGAACGTCACACTCTTATTAGGGCTGCACTAAACCAAAGAGATCAACTCAACGATGCTCTCTTGGAGCTGAGTTTTGCTGGAGCTGGAAACAGGCCACACCAGGGAAAATAAACTCTTCCGGCAGATGCCACATCAAGATGCCAGGGACTCTGTGGTGTGTTCAAAGGGCCAATCACACCCTTCCTACACCATCTCTGTATAAGCCTATAAGGGGTGTCACATGGGGAGACCGCAGTTTGCATGTCTCCAGTGAACAATGACAAACAGCTGTCTGGGGTCCATTCTGACTTTCCAGGCATTAGGAGGTTTGAACTACCCTGGATGCTGGTGTGCTGCTGTTGGCATTATTCCAGGGCTTGACACAACTCTACCCATCCGGAGTTCCACCCTGTCACTGAAACACTACCGAATCTGCTGGCTGCTGCCAAAGGCACCGTTGGGTTTATTTTCAGGTGCCAGAGGGTGCTCCTCCACTACATTGCTACAGTGGAGCTAGGCATCAGGCGGCAAACCCTGGGTGCCATGGTGACCCTGCATACAGGGTTTGTCGAGCCTTGCATTAATTACATTCCTATCCTTGGCATCCCATTTTTTACAGTCACCAGAAGGCACAAAAGCAGCCTGACAGCACAGGCCCAGTGATGCCAGGGGACCAGAGGGGAACATCAAAGAGGATGCAAGACGTTTGTTCTTTGCTCCTCTGCTCTCAAAGATTAATCTTGCCATTGATTCCTCCAATCAGCAACCCCTGGCTGCTCAGAACAGGAGGGGCACACAACCCCTAGTAAGGAACTGGACTGTTCTGCTGCTCAGACTCTACAAGGGAAAGAGTACTAAGCATAAGCAAAAGACCCCAAGTGCTTTGCCTGGGTTAGCCACGAAAGACACAAAACACCTACTTCACATAGAAACGTCTCTCAATTCAGACTGGAGCTCATGTGTGTACTGACCTGCATTAACTCAGGGAGAGTTCTCTGCTTGTCCCCTCTTGCTAATAAATGGTAGCTAGTGTACTGTAGAACTGGCAATCAGCCTTGCCCTTAGACTGACAGCTAAGGTGGAACTGATCTCAAGACAAATGCCTGGTCCTCTGGAATAGGGAGATCCTCAATATTGCTATGGTGCTGGGACAGACCACAGTGTCCAAGGGGACTGCGTGTGACTCCATGTTCAGGCTGTTCTGGTGCCAGAGGATCCGAGATTTAAAAATTAGCTGCTGAACTTCAACCTCAGAATTCACAGGCAATTGGAGGTTTGGGCCCTGGTTCCTAGTCACCTGCCTTGATGTAGGTAAGCACACTCAAGCCACTGCAGGATAGCCTGACATGCAAGAGTCCTGGCTTCCAGCCTCCCCGCTCCCATCCTCGAGTTGGCAAGAGAACCCAGGCGTCCAGGCTCCCACACTCACTCTTGTTCTCTGTCTGCATCCGCTCGTGTGTTTTCTGGATGTTGACTAAGTTGTGCTCGCTCCGTGACCGCTCCTCCTGGGGGCACAGAGAGAAGGGGATGAGGGGCAGGCTGACGAGATGCCCTGTCCCAGACAGTAGGGCAGCTGGCCCCTCATCCCTGCTGCATCACAGGAGATGGCTCCCCTACAGTGACCCCCCTCCCCTTCCCAGCAGTCTCTCCACTCAATCCAAAGGCAGCGAGATGGCTCCTGCCTGACATCGGGCAGCCCAGATGATGCTGGGGACTGGGTGTGGGTGGTTACCTGTGTCTGTTTGATGAGCTGGTGCAGCTCCCCCAGCAGCTCCGCGATGCGTGAGTCAGCAGACACCAGTGCCATGGCAACAAGGGCTCTGGGGAAAGGGCAATAATCAGCCCCACGGGCCTCCCACCATTCCCCCAGCCCATCCCCTCCCCTCCCCTCCCCTCCCCGGGAGGGGCACCTCACGCACCAGAAAAAATTCCCAGGGTGCACTGGGGAACACTCCCATAATGCCCTGGATTAGGAACCATTGGCACAGGGGTCACGTAAATTGAAGCCCCTCCCCAGACGCACGAGCTGTCCGCGCCCAGAAGTTGAAGGAATTCCCGCCTTTTTCCGCTCAGCGACGCATGCGCAGCTCAAGCCACAAGGCCGCCAGCTAGACGGGCCTCTCCGACAACGCAAGCGCAGTACCGCACTAGCGTGGGCCGTGACGTATCCGCCGGAGGCAAGGCGAGACACACGGAATGGAGACTGCGCATGCGAGCTCTCCATCCCGCCTCACCTTCGGCGCATGCGCAATCTCTAATTTGTATGCTCCCCGCCCCCCCGGAAGCCTCCGAGTACGAAATCCCCGCGACCATCTGCTCTTGCTGCCGGAGTCCCGCTCCCACCGTAGGCCGAGCATACCAAAGCCGGAGGAGCGGCGCTGGAAGCGCTGGTGGAAACGCTGACGCTCCGGCTCGCCGCAGGAAGAAAGGGCGTCAGGGCGCATGCGTGCGGCACTGCGGTGCACCATGGGACATAGAGTTTCTGAAACTTGCGCGGGGAGGGGCGTCGCCAGCCACGCATGCGCATTTGTCTCCTGCTCCGGCGGGTTTGCGGAGCTTTGTTGTTGAAGCTTCTCAGCGTCGCCCCCTGCCTCTTTCCTACGCATGCGCGCTGTGCGGACAGAGCCGGGCTAAGGGCTCAGAGCCCAGCTCGGTCCTTATAGAGGCACGTGCGAGCGCGTGCGCTGGGGCGGCTTCTGCGTCTTAGTTCTTGCAGGGCGGGGGAGCGCGTGACACCCCGTCCTGCGGGGGAGGGGGCATCGCTGCTCCGCTGGAGTAAGCCACGAGCCGCTGGGGGTGCGGGCTTTGGCTGGCCAGTGCCTTAGGGCTGGGGCAGCTTGAGCAGGGGCATTGCTGGATAGCAAAAAAACGCAGGGCACAGGCCCACAGGCTCCACCTGTGCTAGACCCTGTTCCTGGCATCAGTCCATCCCCAGTAGGCCACCACTCTCCCCCCCCCCACCCAGACCCAACAGGCCCTACCCTTCTCCTGGGCCCCACTTGAAACTGGAATTCACATGAAATATTTTGAAGTGAGGAAGTTCCCCATGAATGGAAATTTTGGAAACATGGAGCTGTGATGTTTCTGAAAGGAAATATGCTCCTTGGGGCCATGCCAGTGGATAACTAAAATTGAAGCTGTCAGTTTCTAGCCAGCAGCTGTCTAGGCACCGATGCAGTCTGAGCATGTAGATTACCATGGATTATCCTGCTCCAGAGTGTTTAGCCTCAGTACCACTCTCCCACCTATGCTGTCTTGTGCTACAACAACTCCTTCATACCCCTCTGCATTCAAACTGTAAAATGAGCAGTCCTTTCACCTCTAGTGTTCCCTACAAATGAATCAAGGTGCTGGCAATATCCTCTTAAACACTCACAGCCCATGTGAGGAGGACATAGAATAATTCTCTTCTGACAAGGCATAGCATTCCCTATCACCTATAGGTTTCTGTTGCTAAACATCAGGAGTCAGGGAGATCAGAAAACAGGAATGGGCGGGAGGGGTGATGGATCAGACCATGCCTGGGACTTCCAGTCAACTTGTTTAGGTTCTCCAGGTACTGGAGAAGTGGATGGCATCTAGGTGCCCAGATGAAAGATGACACCCTGCTGACCCATGCTGAAGACACTACCGCTGCAGTTCTCAAGCTTTTAAAATAGAGCCCATGCCTTCCCTGATCTTTGCTGTAATGCTTTGCCCTCCACTTTGAGTGGCAACATGAGATTGTGGAGCAGGGAAATGGAAGGATGGCAGCACAGCAGCTGCAATTTGCTATGCTGGGCTGCTTATACCACAGGGCAGGAAATTTAAAAAGGCTCTGACCCTCCCAGCTTCTAGGTGTATGCAACCCAGGTAGGGGAAGTTGGGGAGCTCATGAGGCAAGCAGGCAGGCTGGCTGGGGCTGCCAGTGCAGTGCTGTGGGCAGGGTCACATCAAACTGGCAGACCCAGCCAGACAGCCAGGCTGCCTGCCTTCTGCCTCCCCAGCAAATAGCCAAAGAGAGGACAACAAAGTGAACTGAAAACAAAGCAGAGAAGCCTCCTGCAGTATTTCTCCCACCCTGCCCTTAGCTCCTGCCAGACTCCCAATCCCCCTTCTGGGGAAACAAAGCAGAGAGGATTTAGCAGCAAAAACTAAGTAAGCCCACTCTTACAGGAAAGAGCGAGTCCAAATCAAAAATACAGCATTACTGGGATCACACTATCCAATGCAAGACAGACAACATTACAGGAATTCACAATGAAGTACAACAATTGTAAAACAAGAAAGGCACATTCAAAGAGTAACAAGTTTATTTATTGCTAGAGCTTTTATGGGTGAAATCCCACTTTGTCAGACACTTGAAAATGGTTTCCAAATAGGATTTCGCTCGTGTGATAAATAAATGTGTTACTCTTGAAAAGTACCACAGGACTCTCTTCTATTTTTACTGGATTAGACTAACATGGCTACCCCCCTGGAACTTTTCAGTAAAAGGATGGTTAACTTTGTGGCATGCTGCCTGGTAGGTGTACTTATGCTGTGCACAATTCATAGAAGGGCAAAACTGAAGAGCAGGATAAATAGTGACATTAAGTAGTGACATTATTTGTAGGTAAAGCCTCACTCATGATCTCCCAACAGAACTCTCAAATTTCAGGAATTTTTTCCCCAGGCCCAGTCTGCTAATATTTGCTCAGTCTTCTGTAGCCACAATGTAGGAACACAGATAAAATGAACAGAATTTACCTATAAAGCATCTGTTAGGCAACACTGTGTATATGTTCTTTAATATCATAACTAAGATATTTAACTCAGTTTAATAGATATTATAACCAATATTTAACAAAGCTCCATATTGTAAATTTGGAACTCATTTTATATTCTTGATGAAATTTCTTTAAGATGTAACACTGTGTAATTTCATTTAAATATGTATGAAAAAGATGTGTGAATGAAGGGTGTGTGATGGGATCAGTTGACACCAGCCTCTCCTGATGAAATGCAAGTACCACCTTAATGGATGAACAATTCAAACTAATCTCTGAAAAGCAAGAAGAATCCACCCCAGAAAGAGAAAAACAAAATACAAGATCAAAGTCATGTCTGCAAACGACTGGTGATGAATAATTGTCAGACAGGAGCTTTGAGGCAGCAAGACACAGCAAGCTCATACACTCACATGAGACTCAGCAAGTACAAAAAAACATGATAATGTTGTGTCTCATTCTCCAACTGTCATCTTAAAGCACAGATTCATGACCTAGAGAGACCTGGCTCCCTCCTTGTGCCAAGCTAGTTGCCCACTGGGCTGGCTCTAGCAACACGTAAAAGGACTGTTAATTATATCATGCCAGCTTCCAAAATTTCATGGGTATCAATGTATGTGTCTGTTTTTTGCTATCTTCACATTTACAAATAAATGTGGCATATTGCCTTGTCTCCTGAATAAGATCCTGCTAGTCTCTTCTAACAATTCCATTTCCTTTGTTATACCAAAAGGGCACCTACTAAAATGATGTGCAACAAGAACACCCAAAAGAAAAGACTAGCAGGATCTTACTCAGGGGACAAGGCAATATGCCGCATTTATTGTAAATAAGTAAGGATAGTAAAAAGCAGTCTCTCACACACACGCACAAGAAGTTCTGCAACCTGGAATGTAATTACCAGTCCTTTCATGTGTTGCTTGAGCCAGCGTAGTGGCCAGCTAGGCTGGACACAAGGAAGGAGCCAGGCCTCTGTTGGTCATGAATCTGATGCTCCAAGATGACAGCTGCAGAATCAGACCCCAAAGTTTTTACGTTCTTATCCATCTTTTATACATGCTGGCCCTCATGTAAATCTATGGGATTTGCTGTGTCATGTTGCCCTCAGGGTTTGTTTGAGATCATTGGTCACCAGCCACTTGCAGCCTTGATTGTATTTAATTCTTTTCTTTCTGGGGTGGCTCCTTCTGTTTGCTTTAATCAGAGATGTCTGCATTGTTCGGCTAGTTAGATGGTAATTGCAGTCTATCAAGACAGGCTGGCAATTGAGACCCGTCCCTTCACACACACACACACACACACCCTTCATTCACACATTTAAACAAACATACACAGTATTTGCCTAAACCAGGTTTCATCAAGTATACAAAATGGAGTACAATGCCCCCCTTGGCCCCAGGCAGCCCTTCCTTTCTCCCCTGCCTGACCAGTGCCTCCAGCCCCCCCCACAACTCCTACATGCTCTGTCCTCCGGAGAGAAGCCCATGTTGGAGCTGCTGCCTCTGTTTGAAACTCCCCCCCTCCCCTCCCCTCCCCTCCCCTGGCTGAGCCACAGACGCGGCTGCAGCATGTGGGTGGGGGAGGAGCAGCTGCAGCTCAGAGGCTCAGCGAGCTCCTTCTTGCCCTGCGCTGCTGGGGACTGGCCCCATCTCCCTGCCCCGGCACTGGGGGTCCAGGGAAAAGATTCGGGGACAGCCGGGGAGATTCAGGGCATGGGCTCCCCTGTGCCCAGTGCCAACAACGTCCCTGGGCTTAAGCAGGGGTTTCAAACTGCCGCCCCTAAAGATATTTCCTGTGGCCGACAACAATGCCACTGTTAATCGATCTTTGTAATGTCGTTGTACTAAAAGGTTTCAGTGGTGCCACCTTTGGTCTAATGTACTAGTGCTGTCCTCATGCAGCCCTCGTGCTGCTTTTGAGTTTGAGACCCCCCTGACTTAATGGTTCCTCGGCCCCGGCGGCTATGGGGTGGGCAATAACCACCTCATGACCCCATATAGCTCCCACAGTGAGCCCCTAAGCACAGGCTTCCTGGGGTGCGCTAGGGTCAGGAGGAGTTCACGGAACTGGAGAGGGGGGAGCAGAGTAGAAGCTGTGGCAGGGCAGGGGGCTGTGGGGTACTGGTGGAGCTGGGGGCAGAGTAGGGGCTGTGGCTCACGAGTGTGGAGCCAATGAGCGGGTGGGAAATTAAACTATGATGTCACCCTTGTTTTGTTGGCTGGTGGCTCACATGCTCTGTTCCCTCCTCCTGATGGGGGGGAAGGATGATGCAATCCAGGCTGGGTGTGATAAAAGGGCACAAGGCAGGTTGGAAAACAGCTGCCATTGGAAAGACGGACAGACAATCCCTGCACGGGGACCACAGGAAGAGACCCAGTCCCAGGACAGACAGACAGACAGACAGAGACGGACCCCATGGCTGGGACCCTGCTCGAAGCCAACAAACTGGTCCCCACCCCCTTTGAGGGGGAATATTTTGACCAATATGATTATTACAGCCTGACAGAGAGATACAGCGGTGAGTGCCTTCGCTTCTGACCCACTGCCCGGCCCCGCCAGTGTCCCCCCCCAATCCACAGCCCCCTCTAGGCCAGTCTGGCCACTGTTCCTCACCCCTGATCCCCAGCTGTCTCCTAGTCCAGGCAAGCCCCCCATTTCTCTTTGTTCCCTTCATCCCTGACCTAGACCTGGGTTCTTCCACACCTAAAAAACCACTGCCCCATGTGACCCTTCTCCATGGGGCAGGGCAAAGCAGTTACCGGTATTTTTTACTGTATTTTCCATTAGAATGGGGCGGGGGGCAGTATGCAGGGGTTGTCATAGCCTCTGCCTCATATTCCCCTGAAGGGAGGGATGTGGGGAAGGGAGAAGAGAATGCAATGGAGTGTTCTTGCTCTCACATCTCATCCCGTTTTCTCCCCACAGTTCCAGGTGGGTGTAGTCGCAAGGGCCGCACCAAGCGGGAGGCTGTGACGAACACGAATCGGCCCAATCCTGCCGGCCATGAGCGCAAGATCACCTTGAAGCTGCAGCACTCCGAGCACCGGCGCAGCAAGGAGTGAACCCCACTGGTGAGAAATGCCCAGAGCCAAATGTGGAGGGGGAGATTATCCATGGGGGGGGAGGTGAAGGGGGGAAGGCAGTGGGGGGTGGGATTTTCCTTGAAGCCTCCCCTCTCATGGCACCATCTTGCCCTCCCACCCCAGCTCTGAGCCTTGCCAAACAAACCTGGTTCCGGACTCACGGCTACGTCATGCGGACACAGAGACCGGATGGACGGACGGACACCCCCTGCTAAGATGGCCAACACTGATGCCTAGCAGGGAGAGAGAGCAAGACTGCTTGAAGCCCCCCTTGTGCTGGAAGGTGGAGGGGCCTCTGCAAATGCAATGACTGGGCACCACATATGGGTCCCGCTCGGGGGGACCTAGGGTGCAGGGGGATGAGTTGGCTGCAGTTGCCAGCAGAGGAAGAGAAGTGTGAATTGTGGGGAGGGTGAGCAATGGGTGGTGGCAGTTCTGTCCCCACCCCAAGATCCAGCTGTAAGCCCCCCTCCTTTAATAAAAAGACCGAACATCATGCTGGCTCACAGGGGATTTATCGGGGGGAGAGGAAGGGAGATTGGTGTGTCCTCGAGAATGAGGCAGGCAGTGCCTTGTGGGATGGGGGTACATGCTCCTGTCCCTCCAGGGACCCCACAACTGTGGCTGTAAGGGTGGGGTGCAGGCCCTGCTGGGAGGGGCCCAGAAATGATGGGGATGAGGCTTTTGTCACACTGGAGAATTCAGTGCTACAGCCACTGCTGAGGAGCCCTGGAGTGAGACTGATGGGGCGTGGGGGCAGGAGCAGAGGCAGGATGGGCCTGGGTGAGTATGACTTGGGGTCATCACAGATGATTTCACTTCCTGCCTACAGGGTGGCAATCCTGGATCTCCTGCTAGAGTGTGCAGATGACATCAGTGTGCCGCTCAAGTTGGCCACAGCCCACTGGTGGGGCTGATGTTTTCTACATCAGGGCAGTCTTGTTCCACCACCTGGTCCTGCATGGGGCTATGCCCCTCCACTCAACCCTACTGGGGGGAGGACTTCACAAAACTCCCAGTATGCCTTGCAGCTGGGGTTCATCGCTTAATGAACATGGAGGGGGGTGACAGAAGTGGGAAGGGCACCAGGGAAGGGATCAATGATAGAGAAATACTGCTGTGTCTTCAACCAGAGTAGTTGTCAGTTGCCTGGTGAAGACGCTAATGAGAGGTGAGGGGCAGTTGGGGGCTCCCCCCATCCCCTGTGTAGTGGGGTGGCTGCTGCTGGCCATTCCCTGACCCAAGCAGGGCCTCATGGGGGCATGGAGTCAGCCAATCACAGGCAGCACCCCTCAGGAGCTGGTAGAGCGGTCCAGTGAGAGACAAGGGGTGTCACAGGCAAGCACAGATGTGTGTTCTGTCCCATCATTAATGGCAGCTCTCCAGCACCAGTGAGAGATGAGGGGGACAAACCTGTGTCATGCCACCCAGTTGGGGCAGGGCTTCCTACCACAGGTGACATCTCTTGGGAGTGCATCATGACAGCCTGTTAGCAGAGGTGGCTTTTGGGGTAGGTGAAGCAGGTGACCGCCTAGGCCCCTGAGCAGTAAGGGGCCCCATAGTGGTTGCCTGCTTTGCTTAACCTGTATTGGGAATCGGCAACCCATTTCCACCCACCCTTCCACCGCATGAGCATAGGACTGCTGGGGCGCCGCCTGCCCTCCATTCTCTCTGCAGTGAGGGTGGGGGAGCGCTCCCCACCTACCCCGAGCTGGCCACGTCTCCCAGAGGCGGGTCCTTGTAGGGCCCCAGTGCCGCCCTCACTGGGGCTCTGGGCCCCCATTGCAGCCCTAACCACCACCCCCAAGTCCCAACTCCCACAGGGTGGGGGAAGGAACTGGGGGTCCACAGACTGCCAGGTCCGAAATTTTTGTTGTTCACCTGCCAGACTGGCCTCTCTCCAGTGGGGGCGGAGCGGTGCTCCCTGCCTACTCCCAGGCGGCCACACCTCCCGGGGGGAGGGAGGAGAGCAGCCAGCGCAGTGCTGCGTTTTGCGGGGAGTGTGGCCCCCTGGAGTGGCCCGCTCCAAAAAGTTAGGGCTGCTTTGCCCTTGGCCATCACAGGCCTGGAAGCGGCCAGAACTCTTCAGAGCAGGCTGCTCCTTGGGGCCCCACTCCTGGCAGGCTGTAGCATCGCACCAGCTGCTGTCCTCCCTCCCCATGGGGCGGCACAGCCGGCTGGGAGCAGGGGGGGAGTGCTGCTCCACCCCTGCTGGAGAGAGGCTGGTTTGGCAGGTAGGCGGCAAAGTTTCTGGTCGTGGTAGTTTGCCATCCTCCACTTCCCCACTGCCCCGCAAGCGCAGGGGTTAGTGAAGCAGGAGGCTGCTGCGGGCCCCCTTAGAGCTCAGGGGCCCTAGGCTGCTTCGCTTACCCTAAAAGCCGCTTCTGACGCCTCCCCAGGGGGCGGAGAGTGGCAGGTGTGGGGCTATGACTTTTGGGGGGCAGGGCCCTGGAGTGGACTGCTCTGAAGAGTTCAAGCTGCTTTGCCCCGGCTGCTCCAGGGGTGAATGGAAGCTGCCTCATCCCCAGGCCCTGGATTGGGCCAGTTCAGCCTTTGGGGGGTGGGGGGGCAGAGGTGAAGTGCCCTGACCTCTTTGGAGAAGGCCGCTCCAGGGCCTCGCCCCTGCAAGCAGCAGCTCCATGCTAGCTGCTCTCTACCTCCTGGGGAGGCGCGGCTGGCTTGGAGTAGGTGGGGAGCACTGCTCCGCCCTCGCTGCAGAGAGGGCAGGAGGGAGGGTGGTGCAGCCTCTGGCCCTGGCGGTCCACAGGCCCCCTCCCCTGTGAGCACTAGGGTCCATGCTGCTTCCCCTTGGACTGGGAGTGGGGGAAAGCCAGGACCGGGGGGCAACAGAGGGTGGAGCCAGAGCTGCGGAGGGGGCACCAGCAGGGAGTTGGGACTGGGGTTGATGGTTAGGGCTTCAGGGAGGATTGGGGCCATGATGAGGGCAGCTCTTTGCCTAGGGCCCCCAGTTGCCTAAGACTGCCTCTGCCTATTATGGCTGAGCAAGCAGAACTGTCCAATTAGAAGGAAGAGACGGCCCCACCTTGGCACTTGGAGGTAGCTGGCAGTGTGGGTGCCATGGGGCAGGGATCTGAATCCCAGTATGCACTGTGGTAGTCATTAGTACTGGGGTACAAACTCAGCTCCCCCAGTGCAGCTACTCCTTGTACAGCTGTCTCTGGGGGGAGGTTAGGGGTGGGTAAATTGGCCACGATGCCCTATGAACAGACCCTTATCCACCATCCCCCTCACTGTCCATTATGCCGCTGTGATGGAGACCCCAGACAAGCCTCTTGGATCCCCTCTGTCCACAGCCAGTCAGGTCTCTGCTACGGTGGAGTCTCCTCCCGTCCAGCACCTCGGGTCTCCACGCTCCGTGCAGCCAGCCCCCAACTCCAGGCTCAGAGGGTCCGATCCTTGCTCTGTCCAGTCTCCCTTGGAGGGGTTTCCCTCCAGGAGGGTCCCAGCCGTCCCAATCAGCAGCGACTCTCAGCCAGTCTGGCAATCAGAGGGTTTATTAGCAAACCAGTGCATACAGCAGCAAGGACAGTTGGTATCAGCATCCTCAGAGCGACCACCAGTGAAACCCCCAGGGGATTAGGGGTACACCCCAGGGCAGGGTCCTGTCTCTTGGACCCCCATTTCCCTACTAACCGCTCCTTCCCCCGGTCCTTTGTTCCACTGCTTGCTCTGCCCCCCTCTCCGCCCCCTGGCCCAACCAGCTGAATCCAGTGTGACCAGCAGGGGGTCCCAGGTACAGGCTCCCTAAACACTACCCCTCTGCCCCCTAGTGGCTCTACCTCATATCACCCACCTGTGTCCCATCACCCGAATAGAAAAGAAAGAGGGTCAACACCCGTCTTCCCTTATTAACCCAGCAGAGGGTTCCCACTTCTCCGCAGCAGCCCCCCAAGCAACATTCCCTCTAAGTGGCCAATGCAGCTGAGCAGCATATGTTGCTTGCTGTGTGTGCCCCCCCCCAACATGGGGATGATCCTGCCCCCCCTCTGCTCCACTGCCCGCCCGGCCTCACTGCAGCAGAGTGGTGCAGTCAGCTCAGCCTACCCCCAGCCAGCCGTGCCTCCCTGGGGGGGCAGAGAGGGCCCATGCTGAGCTGCAGCATGCAGGGTTGGGGTGCTGAAGTGGCCTGCCCTGCTCCCAAAGAGTTTCGGCTGCTTCATCTCTGGTCGCCCCCAACAAGGACATGGAGCAGGCCCATTCAGGCACGGATGGCGCGAAGCAGCCGAAACTCTTTGCGGGCGCAGCGGGCCACTCCAGCACCCAGACCCTGCATGCGGTGGCTCGGTGCCAGCCCCCTCCGCCCCCCCCAGAAGGCGCTACCAGCTGGGGGTAGGCGGGGTTGGCTGCTCCACCCCGCTGCGGTGAGGCCGGGCACGCAGGTGGGCGGAGCAGCCTCTGGCCTCTGTCCCCCATCCCACCCCACCCTGGGAGTTGGAAGGGAGGGCGGTTAGGGCCCCCTTCCTTGGCTGCTGGAGTGGCACGGCCAGGCCCCCGGCCACTCCTCCGGCTAGGGGAGCTCTCACTGAGCCTGCGCAGAGTCTGCGCAGGCTCAGTGAGAGCTGACTCTGAGCGGGAGTTTTAAAAACTCCCAGCTCAGAGTTTCTCTCCCCGCAGGGACTGCAGCTGCTGGCCGTGTGCAGCTGGCAGCCTTCCCTGCACCAGGCAGTCCCGGGGGCTGCTTGGCCGTGCAAGTTAGAGGGAACATTGCCCCCAAGGTGACCTTCCTTTTGCTCTGGCACTGTACCCAGCGTATGTGCTTACCAGCTGCTGCTTCTGCTTCTTTTGAAAGCGTTGGCTTGGTCCTGGGGGCAGATGGGTGTCACAGAGGGAGACTGGGGGAGAGTGGGTAGGTGGCTGGGAGACAGATTTTCTCCCTGCAGGGGTGGGAATAGCAGGCACTCAGAATGGGGATGTCATGGCCAAGGGAGCATATGGCAGAGAGACAGGGAGCAGCAAATGGCAGGTGAGTTGTGGCCAAAGGGGCATGTGGCTCAGGGAGGAGGAGGTAGCTGGAGAAAGGGGGGATGTGAGCCACCCTACTCTCTATGTCAGGCTCCAGCACCTGGCTCTCCTTTTCACCAAGCATCTGAGCCCTGAGCTGGTGATGGTGGGCAAGCTGAAGAGCAGCCTGACGAGCACAATGACAATGGGCAGCAGATTGCTCCCTATGTCCAGCCTTCCAGGCCCTTCCCACCAGCACCTGAAAACTTGGCAGCCCACAGCCTCTCTCCTGTCAGTGCCCCATTGCGCACCCCCCCCCCCCGACACCATCACTGCCTGCTATCCACAAGCCTGGCTGCAGACACCAACTGCTGACACTATGCCCATAAGGATAAGCACAGCCCTGCTCTACCATCTTAGTTTATTGGGGCTCAGGATGTGGGTGGTTAGCCTGTCAAACCCACACTTGATCAGGCCAGGCCGCTTGTAAAGCTCCTCTACTGTCTGCATCAGCACCCGCTGCCAAGGGTAGAGAGGTTTCTTGGGGTGAGAATGCAAGTGTCCTGGCTTCCAGCCCCTGCAATAGACCTCTCCCAGAACAAGGAATAGAATCCAGCCCCTCTGCATTAACCAGTAGGCTCCACTCTCCCTGCCTTGAGCTCCCCAGCCCTATGTGCAAGAGCAATGCCCCCCCGCTGTCCCACCACTAAGCCTCTCCTGCATTCGGCTCCTCTCCTTTGGCAGGTAATGTTGGAGGCCTAGCATGACCTAAGTTGCTTGTGCACTGTTTGAGGCCTGAGTGCTCTTTACAAATGGGACTGGGCAGAGACCAACAGCCAGGGCTGTACCTTGGGAGGGGGCAGGGGTGGAGCCCAGGGCCAATTGGTCTGTGGGGGCTCCTGGCCCACTTGGGGGGGTACAGGGTGAGCCAGCTCAGAGGCCAGTCCCTGTGCTGTTCCCACCTCTCCTGGGCTGGCTTAGTGGGTCAGGCTGGCCTAGAGGTTGTGCAGTGGGCTCTGCTTTCCTGCCCTACCCCTGGGCTGGCTGTTTCACCCTGCAGGTGAGGTGAGCCAGCCCAGAGGCTAGGCTCTGTGCTCCCACCCCAGCCTTTGCCTTCAGCTGGCCACCAAAGGCAATAGGGCAGAGGTAGGGGCAGCATAGCCGTGAGGGCCTGCAGAACCAGAGGGTCAAGGATGGTCACCCAGCTTGGCCCCCCCTCCCAGCCCGGATGAGCCTCCCCGCAGAGTGCTGACTAACCTTCTGCTGTCTCATTTTCTGCCTAGCACAGTGCATAACTAGTGCAGGGTTTCACAACACAGCAAATAGTTTGTTAGTTTACAGCTATAAATAAGTAAAAAGGAACAAAGATGAGAGTCTATACATTTTTTGTTAAGGGGTGGTGCTTCCCACTACCAGATATGGGTTTGATCCAATTTATTATGGTGAGAAGAAAATGAATATCTCTTTTGACTAACAACAAAGGGCAGAACAAGGAGTCCCGTGGCACTCTAAAGACTAACAAATTTATTTCTTGCATAAGCTTTCGTGGGGGAAACTCCCACTTTGTCAGATGCTTGAAGATGGAAGCGGGAGTTTCTCCCAAAAAAGCTCATGTGGTAGATAAATGTGTTAGTCTTTAAAAGTGCCACAAGACTCCCGTGTTTATTTTGCTGACTTAGGCTGATATCGCTGTCCCTTTGGAATGAATGAAGGAGAGAGAAAGTGAAGGATGTGAGAACATCATCTAAGATATGTGAATGAACACATATTGTGTTAAAAAAATAGGGTATTAAAAGCCACTACCCGGCCAAAGGAATGCACCGCATTACCACCGGATTCCACAGTAGATGCTGCTGGCCTGATCACCACGTGGAGCCCTAAAGACAGCTGTTCCTGTATGCAGCCTCTGGAATGAACACGGAACTCCTTGGGTCTGGTGAGGAGGGACATGTTGTACATAGTTAATTTTTGGCTTTGTACTGAATCATCTGAGAAATCCTTGTGCATTAGACCTGCTCGATCTCCAAACTGGGCATACCCTTTTTCCCTGGTAACTGACACCAATCACAGTCAATACCCTGCAACAATTGGTGTCCCTGGGTGAGCCATATCAGGTGTGTGTGAGACAGTCTTTAAGGCAGCCATAAAGGCCTTTTCTCATTACTGTTTGGAAGATTTGCAACCTACTTGAAAGAGTTCTCTGTGAAGCTGCATAAGTGGACTTTGGGAGGAGAATTTTATATACTTTGTAGGAATGCATGAAGCAGCTGACAATTCCTCCTACCCCTCTTTAGGTTTGAACCTGTCTTGGATATGGAAGCTTTTATACATGCTCTGAGAAAAAACCCATCATCAACTGGAGCATTTACATGTAAAATGGCACAGCAAAGTTCATGCTGTAGTGGGATCAGTCGGTGGAAACAAAGTCAATGTCAAATGGTAAGAAAAAGCACCTAACTGCTCTACTGGGGCTCCTTACAGCTTGCAAGCAGTTAAATGAGGACCTGATCAAAAGGCAGAGCGAGCTGCATATGCAACTGTTAGAGCCAAAGACAGAAACAGCATGTACTGGTTGACACAGCATGGCTGTGTTCACACACAGGCATTATTTCAATACAAGTTGTGTTGAAACAACTTGTATTGAAATAATGCCTTATTTCGAAATAACTTAATTCGAATTAACAGTTTGTTAATTCAAATTAAGGAGAAACGATCAAAGCAAAATAGCAGTTTCAGGCAACAGTTATTTCGAAACAAGTCACTGTTGTTTCGAAACAACATGTTCGGACGGCATTGTTTCGTCCCCACATGGGGTTTAAGTTGTTTTGAAACAACCGCGCGTCGTGTGAACAGGGTATTTCTTATTTCGAAACAACCTCTGTTGTTTCGAAATAAGAGTGCTGTGTGAACACAGCCCATGAGTCTGCTATAGCTCACTGCTGAACAAGTCATGCAATGGCAAAGTAAATCTTGGATCTGGGAAACAAAATGCAAAAGGCACACACTGTTGTTTTAGTAGTCATGGAGAAGGAAAAGGGGACTCATAAGAGTGGGGGCCATGCAGCGTCATGCAATCTGTTGTCAAAAGCTTTTCCAGTGTATACAGTGGCTTGCTGGTATGTAGGGAATCACTACTGCTGTGTGGGGGCAGGGAGGAATGGTTTTAATTTGTGTCCCTTTTATTATCATAATGAGGAGAGCAAGCAGCTGGAAAGTATGCCAGTTTGGAAAGCACTTGCCCGGACAGAAGCTTCCAACACACTTCCCCTTTGCTTTGCTGGCAAAACAATTTATAAAAATAAAAACAACTAGCACACATGGCGCTGTGATGAAGTAAGAAAACCTCTTGGGTTACTGTGGTTCTTCTTTTCTGTTCCTGTTCTTTGGTGATGGTATTCTGGTGATGGGACACAGGGGTGTGATAACTATAGGTACCACTGGGGGGGAGAGGCTTTAGTGCGACCTTACCTGGACCCCCTGGGGGAGACAGGTTGTGGCCGGTTTAGACCAGGGGCAGGGCAGCTGGATAGAGAGGAGAACAAAGGGGAGAGAGGGGGGAAGAAGGAAGATGGAGGTCGGAGGGGCAGGACCTCCGGGGCTTGTCCTGGGGGTTTACTATCTGCCCTCCTAGGTGATCTGAGAGCCAACTGTCCTAGCTGCTGTGCAAAGTGGATTGCTAATAAACCCTCTGACTGCTACACTGGCTGAGTGTCACTGCTGATTGGGACGCCTGGGACCCTCGTAGGGGGAGGAACCCCCCCCCAAGGGAGACCAGACAGAGCAAGGATCGGACTCTCTGGGCCTGGATTTGGGAAGCTGGCTACAGGTAGCGTGGAGACCCTGGTGAATGGGAGAAAGCTCCACCGTAGCAGAATCCCTGGTGGGCTGTGAACAGAGGGGATCCAAGAGGCTTTTCTGGGTTCTCCGTGACATCTTGGTGGCAGCGGTGGGATGCCCTACAGCGAGACCCCACAGTGAGTGACTATCCAGTGCAGTGCTGGCAAGAGGGGGCAGCGGGAAGGGTTAACGTTGGTCCCTTCGGAAGGACAGTGTGTGTCTGAGCAGACACAGGGAGCTTTGTGGATCAGCAGGCTCCTGGGGCTCATTTGATGAAGCTGCCCAGCCCAGAGACAGCTGGGGTGTTGTTCAAAGACCTGCATCCCTGACCAAGAGAGGGGTTTCCTCCAGGGTGGTCTGGTCAGTCCCTGGAAGGATCCGTGCCTTGGATTTGAATTGGGAGGCAGGGAGGCAGCCAATCAGAGGCCCACTCTGTGGAAACATCCTTCAGCTGGGAGACTGATGGAGAGAGCAGTGAACATGCAAATGTCCTGCACCTGATTGGACGATGGGGGAAGTGGACTCAGGTGTGCTTGCTGAAACCTGATCCTGAGAGCTGGATTCACTGAGAGAGACGTTGGTCTCACTTACTGCTGGTGATAACAGTACAACATGGATTACAAGTGGTTGTTAAAACAACTAGTGAACATTAGTAAGGCTCGAGGATTAAAAGTCAGCAGGCTCACCAAGGGGCAGCTCATTGCCCAGCTGGAAGAGAGCGATGGGGGCAGAGAGAGAGACCCCCTCAATGGTGGGAGCCTCCAGGGAGCTCAGAAGTAGCAGCAGTAGCAGCCCTGACCTGCCCCAACAACAAACCCCAGCCAGAGAGGGGCGCAGGCGACGCCAGCCTGCCCCAGAGGAGGTGCCCAGAGGACCTGGGAGCTGCAGCCTGGGGCCTTCTCAGCAGCAGTCCCCAATTCCTAGGGGGCGCTCACAGTTCAGTTCCCCCCCAGAAATAAGGCGGCTGGAACTGGAGCTGAGGCTACAGGAGTTACAGGATAAAGCAAGACAACGCCAATTTGAGTTAGAAATGAAACAGCTGGAGATGGCAGAGAGGGAGAAAGAGAGACAACATGAGCTGGAGCTGGCCAGACTTAGGAGCCCAGAGGGGGCCCCAATGAACAGTGAGGGCAGAGTCCGAGAGCCCCTTCCTGCTGGACCCCAAAGTACAAAGTTGATGGGTCCCTTTGAGGAGGGAGGGGGCATTGATATCTACCTCATCATCTTTGAGAAAACCTGTAATGTGCATCAGGTGAATCTCACAGACCGGCTGCGGTATCTGACCCCTCTTCTGGGTCCAAAAGTGATGGAGGTACTCAGTCAGATGGAGGAAGCGGAAACTGGAAATTGTGAGCAGTTCAAACAAGCTCTGCTGCCAAAGTTTCAGCTGACCCCTGAGGCGTACCAGGAGAAACTACGATCAGTGCAGAAAGAGCCAGGGGTGACCTACCTAGAAACCAGCACATTGATAAAGGAGTACTTCTGGAAATGGACTGGCTTGGCTGGGAACGCAACCAGGGAAGAAGTGGGGGAACTGCTGGGCCTGGAGCAGTTATATAACATTTGTTTCCCCGACCTGAGGCGGTGGCTGATGGACTGGAAACCCAAGGACCTACGCAGTGCCGGCAGGCTGGCTGATGAGTTTGTGGCCAGCTGGTCGGGTCATGGGCTAGGTCTGAAGGGGGAAGGGGGCTGGAAGGGGGACCTGTGGGGGAGGCTCCAACAGGACTCTCAGAAGGGAGCCCCAGAAAACAGATCATCCAAGGGAACTACTCAACTAGGCCCGGGTGAACAGGGAGACTGGAGGTGCTTTTCTTATGGTGAGACAGGCCACAAGACAGCGCAGTGCCCAAAACACAGAGACAAGAGGGCCAAACCGACTGCCCAAAGTCTGCATTGGGTTGGAGCCTGTCCAGAGGAGGCACTAACCATGGCAGAAGGAGCAGATAGTCGGGTTGACGCTCCCAGTGAGGGAGTGGGTGGCCAGGTGGGCTCGCTGGTCCCGGACAAGTCTCCAGACTCAGAATCCTCTATTCACCAAGTGAGCTCAGGCCCACCAAAGGGAGGTCAGCAGCTCCTCACCCCTATTGAGGCAGAGGGAAGAAAAGTCCAAGGGTTCTGGGATACAGGTGTGGAGGCGACTCTGGCCTGGCTGGAGGTGGGGGGACCCGACAAGATGGTCCCTGATACTTATCTGAACCTAAGGGAGGTGTTCTGGCTACCTGTACTACCTGTAGCAAGAGTGCATCTGAAGTGGGGAGGCAAAGAGGGCCTCAAGGAGACAGGGGTGCACAATCGTTTGCCAGCCGAGGTACTGATGGGACAAAATCTAGAAGGGTGGCCTGGTGAACCCCAGAGAACATTGGCCGCTACCAGGAGTCAGGGCCTGCAGGGGCTCGTTACACCTAGTGTCCCTGAAACAAAGATGAGAAACCTTGCAGAGGGGCGGATGAGACTGATGGGGCCAGAAAAGTGGGAGGAAGAGGATCCCACCCTGGACATGGCTGGGGAACAGACTCCAACATCCTCTCCCACAGGCGAGTTTCAGGAGGATCTGTGGGGTGACCCTTCACTAGCAAAGCTGAGGGCGCTCGCGGACCTTGGGGCTGAGGAGTCCCTTGGGAGAGACCGCAGGGAGAAATTCCTGTGGGAGAAAGGGGCCCTGTACTGAGAGTGGACTCCAGTGGCAGAGGCGGAGCCGTGGCAGGTCAGGCGACAATTGGTGGTGCCCCAAAGATACCGCCAAAGACTGTTATCCTTGGCCCATGATGTTCCTCCATCGGGACACCAGGGGATAAAATGAACCCAGCAGCGGCTGCTGCAAAACTTTTACTGGCCGGGAATTTTCGATGCAGTCAAGCGATATTGCCAATCATGTGACACTTGTCAGAGGGTGGGGAAGGCCTGGGACAAAGGTGGGGCCGAGCTGAGACCCCCCCTGGTTATAGAGAAGCCATTCCAGAAGAGGGCGATGGACATAGTAGGGTTCCTCAGCAAAGCCACCAGATCAGGGAAGAAATATATTTGGGTGGGGGTAGACTTGGTTACCCCGTACCCAGGGGCTGTACCTCTGGCTCCCACCGAACCTGACAAGGTGGCAGATGCTCTGATGGGCATTTTCAGTAGGGTGGGGTTCCCACAGGAGGGCCTCACGGACCAAGGGTCTAACTGTATGTCAGCCCTCTTGCAGTGTCTCGGGGAGAAGTGCGGGGCCCAACACACCTGGGCGTCAGCCTATCACCTGCAGACCAACGGGCTGGTGGAAAGATTCAGTGAGACTCTGGAAAGGATGCTAAAGGTTTTTATGGCCCAGTACTCACAGGACTGGGACAAATATCTACAACCCCTGTTGTTTGCATACTGGGATGTATCCCAAGAGTCCACGGGTTTCTCTCCATTTGAGCTGTTATGTGGGAGAAGAGTGAGAGGCCCTTTGGACTTAGTAAGAGCTGAGTGGGAGGGGAAGGCTTCCCCCACTGGGGAATCAGTAGTAGAATACATCCTGATTTTCCAGGAGAAACTCATGGGGCTTATGGACCTGGTTAGGGAGAACTTAATGCAGGCCCAAAGGCAGCAGAAAGTTGAGGATGATTGCAGTGCCCCGGCCAGATCATATGGGGTTGGGGATCAGGTGAGGGTTTTTATCCCAGTGCAAAGGAATAAGCTCCAGGCTGCCTGGGAGGGACCCGTCAAGGTCACCAAACAACTGAGCGACGTGAACTATGTGGTAGAACTGTCCCACCGGTCACACAAACAAAAAGTGTACAGTGGTAGTATGATGAAACATTACTTTGACAGAGAAGGGCTGGTACTGACTGTATGCGGACAATGGGAGGGTCTGGGGGGAGATCCCCTGTTGAGGTTCGGTAGCCGGGTGGAGAATGGATCCTCCCTGGACTCAATTCCCTTATCTGACCAGGTAACTGTGGCCCAGAGGGAATTGATTAGCGCAGGGCTGGAGTCCTACCAACCACTGTTTTCTAGCCGGCCTGGGCTTACCAACTTAGTGGTGCACCACATAGAGACCGGAACGACCAATCCCATAAAGTGCTCCCCAGTTAGAGTCACTGGGAAGGTAGCCAGGGATGTAGAGAGGGAGATCCAGGACATGCTGGCCTTGGTGGTTATACAACCATCTACCAGCCCATGGGCTTCTCCGATAGGGCTGGTACCCAAGAAAGATGGCTCGATCCGGTTCTGTGTGGACTATGGCAAGCTGAACTCCGTCACAGCGTCTGACGCATACCCCATGCCCTGGATGGATGAGATTTTAGTCAGGCTGGGAGGGCTTGCTAAAAGGGTACTAACGTCAAGCTCAGGAGGTGGGGGGTTAATCCTTCAGGGCTGTGATATGGAGGTGATACATGTCAAGGGAAGTGCGAATGTAGTAGCAGATGCCTTATCCCGAGGGTGGGGGCAGAACTTCCCCAGGTCACCGGCGGAGGTGACCCCGCTCAGTTCAGTCTCCAAGGGGGGAGAGGTGTGATGAAGTAAGAAAACCTCTTGGGTTACTGTGGTTCTTCTTTTCTGTTCCTGTTCTTTGGTGATGGTATTCTGGTGATGGGACACAGGGGTGTGATAACTATAGGTACCACTAAGGGGGGAGAGGCTTTAGTGCGACCTTACCTGGACCCCCTGGGGGTGACAGGTTGTGGCCGGTTTAGACCAGGGGCAGGGCAGCTGGATAGAGAGGAGAACAAAGGGGAGAGAGGGAGGAGGGAAGATGGAGGTTGGAGGGGCAGGACCTCCGGGGCTTGTCCTGGGGGTTTACTATCTGCCCTCCTAGGTGATCTGAGAGCCAACTGTCCTAGCTGCTGTGCAAAGTGGATTGCTAATAAACCCTCTGACTGCTACACTGGCTGAGTGTCACTGCTGATTGGGACGCCTGGGACCCTCGTAGGGGGAGGAACCCCCCCCCCAAGGGAGACCAGACAGAGCAAGGATCGGACTCTCTGGGCCTGGATTTGGGAAGCTGGCTACAGGTAGCGTGGAGACCCTGGTGAATGGGAGAAAGCTCCACCGTAGCAGAATCCCTGGTGGGCTGTGAACAGAGGGGATCCAAGAGGCTTTTCTGGGTTCTCCGTGACAGGCCCCATTTATCAAGAGGAAGCAAAAGGACAGGGAGAAACAAGAGACGATTTACATTAAAGCCATACTAAAATCAGGTGTTAAAACTGGAGCAAATACAGGTATTAAAAATAAAATATTAAACACTGGTATTGCCCCAAGAAGTAAGTGCCTCCCTGGCCTGGTTGACTATGATCCCCACCTTAATTTGTTCAAATTATATTGCTGTATTAAGAAATGGTCATCTGCTAGGTACAGATTTTCTTATCCAGATGGGCTGTGTCCCAAAGTCAAGGTGACTTTGATTTACAGGGAATGACGTCGGAGATGATGTTGACTAGGACCAGGAAAGCTCATTTGTTAGTGTAACACTGTAGCAGAACAAGGGCCAGGTTCTATGTCTAGGGTTTTCCAAGAAGTGTATGGCACGAAATGGCTCGAGCTCCCACCCACTCTTTTGGGAAATCATGCACTATTCCCTGGGCCCCCCAAAGGGGTAAGGCTTCCCCACTCGCAAGCATGAGTCTTAAGTGTGGTATACAGAACTTTTAATAGTAGTATGTAAAACCCAATAGCAGAAATCAGCACCGATCTGGAGAATCAGTGCAGAACAAGGTTCCCAACATAATTTCACACAGCATAGCAGAACATATAAACCCAGTAGCAAAACCAGCACTGATTTGGAGAATTAGTGCCAAACAGGGTTCCCAACAAACCCCAGAGTATGTAGGGATTGTCTTTCATGCCAGCTGCTCGCTGGCTCTGCCCACTGGTCTCTCACGCCGTCCATTCCCACCAGCCACTGGCTCCACCCCCTGGTCACTCACACTCCATTCTCACCATCCACCAGCTCCACCCACTGTCCACCAGCTCCACCCACTGGTCACTCACACCATCCAGCGCACCACTGGCCACACTCACCATCCACTGGCTCCACCCACTGTCTACCTGCTCCACCCACTGGTTACTCCATCTGCTGCTCCTCTTCAAGGATTTCAGCTCACAGAGAAGGGTTTTCCTTCTCTCAGTGACTTCAGCTCAGAGAGTCATTCCTTTCTCAGTGATTTCAGCTCTTAAATATTACGTCTGCCAACAGCTTCTCGCATTAAAATAACGAAAAAATAAAAAGACTTTGTAGAAAGCCTGGCCAACTCTATCATTTGACAGTGGGGCCAAGTGGTGAGGCAGCACCTCAGGCATTAGCACCAAACTGACCTAACACAAAAACTCACCCACTCTTATTTTCATTTTTCTGGCTAAAACAGGCAGTGGCCTCTCTTACAAGTTTCTTTTTTGCTAAGGGTAGCTTTTACCCTTTAACTAACCGAAACAGACCTAGACTCATAGGGTATGTCCACACACAGCTTTTAGATCGAAATAATGCTGCTTATTTCGATCTAAAAGAGTTTATGTCCGCACAACGTTTTCCTTGAATCGAAATAAGGAGCTCCTTTATTTTGATTCAGGGAAAGTTAGAGCGATTCCTTAAAACCTGGTTTTAAATCAAAACATTGCTTATATCGAAATAGTTGTTTCAAAATAACACCGTTCGGACGTGTTGTTTTGAAATAACTGTTTAAATCGATTCCAGCACCAGTTCTCTTCCTCCTCCCAGGGTGCCTCTCCCCAGAATCGAACTAGCAAGTCCTGTGTCTGGACATGCTAGTTCGATTTGGGGTTTTCTGGTGTGGACCTGTTAAATCAATTTAGCTTAAATTGATTTAATGATTTTATATAGATTTAGCTTATATCGATTAATTTAAATCGATTTAACCAGCTAGGTGTGGACATAGCCATAGAATCATAGACTCTAAGGTCAGAAGGGACCAATATGATCATCTAGTCTGACCTCCTGCACAGTGCAGGCCATAAAACATCACTGACCCACTCCTACAATGAACCTCAAACCCGTAACTGAGCTATTAAAGTCCTCAAATCATGATTTAAAGACTTTAATACAGAGAATCAACCAGCAAGTGAGCCATGCCCAATGCTACAGAGGAAGGCAAAAAAACCCAGCATCCAAGCCAATCTGCCCTGGGGGAAAATTCCTTCTTGACCCCCAATTATGGTGATCCGTTAAACACTGAGCATGAGGGCAAGTCCACAACAGCCAGTCAAGAAGAACTTCTCTGTAATAACTCAGAACCCACTCCATCTAATGCCCCTTCCCAGGTCACTATCATACCCATCACCAGTAGCAAAAGACAGACAATGGCCAAGCTACACTGTCCATCATATCATTCCCTCCATAAACTTATCAAGCTTGGTTTTGAAGGCTCCTAGGGTTTTTGCTCCCGCCACTTCCCTTGGCAGACTATTCCATAACTTTACTCCTCTGGTTAGGAATCTGCGTCTAATGTCAAGCCTAAATTTTCTGAAGGACAGTTTGTATCCATTTGTTCTTGTGTCCACATTGGCACTGTATTCAAATAATTCCTCTCCCTCCTTTGTATTTATCCCTCTTATGTATTTATAAAGAGCAATCGTATCTCCTCTCAGCCTTCTTTTGGTCAGACTAAACAAACCAAGCTCTTTAAGTCATCTCTCATAGGGAAGATTTTCCATTCCACGAATCATCCTTGTAGCCCTTCTTTGCACCTGTTCCAGTTTGACTTCATCTTTCTTAAACATGGGTGACCAGAACTGTACACAATATTCCAAGTGAGGTCGCTCCAGCACCTTGTATAATGGTACTAACACCTCCCTATCTCTACTGGAAATACCCTTTCTGATGTACCCCGGGACTGCATTAGCTTTTTTCACTGCCACATCATATTGGCTACTCATTGTCATTCTGTGATCAACCAGTATGCCCAGGTCCTTCTCCTTCCTTGTCACTTCCAGCTGATGCATTCCCAACTTACAGGAAAAATTCCTGTTATTTGTCCCTAAGTGCATGACCTTGCACTTCCCATTGTTGAATTTCATCCTATTTCTAATGCTCTACTTTACCAGGTCATCCAAATCGTTCTGTATGCTATCCCAGTCCTCCTCTGTATTGGCAATACCTTCCAGCTTGCTGTCGTCTGCAAACTTATGCAACCCACCTGGGGTTTTAAGGAGCATGGTTCCTTTAAATCTTTGCCCTGTGGGAGAAGGTTTGTGGAGCTGAGGAGGGGGCTGGAGCTGCAGCCAGAGGCCCTGCCTGAAGTGAGGGAAGACAGAGCGGCTGACCTGGGATGCCAGGCCAGCACCCACAGAAGGACACTGTGCTGGGGAGAGTCACCCAAGGACAGAGCGGGATCCAGTGACTGGCTATCTGGAGTTGTGGGGCCGTGAGTACAGCACCTGGAACTCAGGGGGGAGTTTGTAGTTAGTTAAGTGGGGAGGGTGCCGCTCTGGGTTTGCAGAGAGCGGCAGAAGAGGCATCAGAGGATTTTTCTTTTGCTGGGAAAGTGCTGGCGCCGAAGACTAGGAGTTGCTGGACTGAACTCTCTGGACTGGAACTGTGCTGGGACTCCTGAACTCATGGTGCAGAAGCAGAGCTCACGTCTGCCTCCAGCCTGCTCTGTTGTTGGGCCTTGCAGGGCCCTGTGTTAGCTGTTACTGTGTTACTGCTGTCCCATCTCCCCTGTTGGTTTCCCCTTTGCACCTCTGTAAATAAACCTTCCCCATTCCCATAATCCCTGTGCTATCCCAGTGTGTGTGTGGTCACTCTGGGGGTTTGGAACAGGTTTCCCCGGGGCAAAGAGGCTCTCCTTGCTGTGCCCCCGTGCACACCCTTTGCTGGCCAGAGCCGCCTGCAAGGCAGACTCTATCTAGCCATGTGGGTGTTACACTTAATTAGCACATTCCCACTTTTTGTGCCAAGGTCAGTAATAAAAAGGTTGAATAAGATGGGTCCCAGGACTGATCCTTGGGGAACTCCACTAATAACCTCCTTCTAGCTAGACAGTTCACCTTTCACTATGACCCTCTGTAATCTCCCCTTTAACCAGTTCTTTATCAACCTTTCTATTTTCATATTAATCCCCATCTTTCCCAATTTAACAAATAATTCCCTGTGTGGAACTGTATCAAATGCCTTGCTGAAATCTAAGTAAATTAGGTCCACCACATTCCCTTTATCCAAAAAATCTGTTATCTTCTCAAAAAAGGAGATCAGGTTGGTCTGGCATGATCTACCTTTTGTAAAGCTGTGTTGTATTTTATCGCAGTTACCATTCTCCTCAATATCCTTAAGGACCTTCTCCTTCAAAATTTTCTCCAAGACCTTGCATAGTGCTGAGGTCAAACTAACAGGCCTGTAGTTACCTGGATCATTTTTACTCCGTTTCTTGAAAATAGGGACTACATTAGCAATTCTTCAGTCATAAGGTACAACCCCTGTGTTCACCGATACTTTAAAAACCCTTGCTAATGGGCTGGCAATTTCATATGTGAGTTCCTTCAATATTCTTGGATGGAGATTATCCGGACCCCCTGATTTAGTTCCACTAAACAGCTGAAGCTTGGCTTCCACCTCAGATATGGTAATTTCCACTTCTACATTCTCATTGCCATTAGCTGCTGTGGGGGACAAATTAATCAGGGCTCTCAACCTGGAAAGAGAGACCACCGATCCTCCCCAGTGATGAAGGCCCGTTCCCAGCTGAGACTCAAATTAGCAGAGAACGAGGTGTGGTTCAGGATTTATTATTCAGCTGAATAACAAAAGGAACTGCATCAGAGGACAGCAAAGAAGTGCTAGCCCCCCTGAGCAGGCCCCCCCAACAACTCGAGTGCAAGAGAGAGCCCCGAGGGGCAGCATCACAACACTTTTATCCAGTACAGTATGATAATGCTATGATAATGCTTACATGATTGAGAATGTTTTAGAGACCCTTATATGGTTACATTAACATTATTAAATACATATTAATGATTAAAGAATGCATATAATTATCCCCGCCTCTGTTTACTGTTGACATCATTTGCATTATCGTGGGCAGCCGCAGTACCTGCAAACTCATTAATTTCTGCCTAGAGATGCTGACCTTACATTCTTGTGAGGCTATGGTGCCAAGAAGGGTGAGCAGGAGATAGGAGGTAATACTTCCTTTTCAGTTAGAACAAAGACGGACAGTCTAGCTTACATTTCTTGTCCAGATGGTCAGGAGAAAAAGCATGAGAAAGGGGAGATAACACACTTTAACTATCAACTCTAGGCTGCTTGTTAAAGAAACTTAAATACATGACTTGCCAGAGAAACGACCCCACTACCATAGCAACCCACGGCTCCAACGAGGCCTACACTTCAGCACCTTTCTCACCGTCCTACAGAAGAGATTACATACATTTCCCTTACACTGCCCTACCTCTGTCCCCAGTCTCACCATCACCCTCATTAAAGACAGAAGCAAAGTACTTATTTAGATTTTCAGCCACGCCTAGATTATCCTTGATCTCTACCCCATCCCCAGTGTATAGTGGTCCAACTTCATCTTTCTGTGTTTTCTTTCTGTTTATATGGCTGAAGAACCTTTTACTACTGGTTTTGATTCCCTTTGCAAGGTCTAACTCTGCTTGGCTTTTGGCCTTCCTCACTTGATCCCTACATGCTCTGACCTCTAAAAGGTAGCCCTCCTTTCCTATCCCTCCCATCTTCCACTCCTCACAGGCCTTGTGTTTCCTCCTAATCGCCTGTCTAAGATGTACTTTCATCGAGCTTGGTTTAGAACCTGTGCCTGAAAATTTTTTCCTCTTCTTTGGAATGCATGCTTCAGATAGTTCCTGCAGCTTTGTCTTGAAGCAGTTCCAAGTATTCTCAATGTTTATACCCATGAATTCTTTGGTCCAATCTACTTCCCCAGCTAATTCCCTTAATTTTTTGAAGTTAGCCCTTTTGAAGTCAAAGACTCTGGTCACAGATTTATTTTTGTTTACCCTTCCATTCAGTTTAAATTGGATTAGCTCATGGTCACTAGTACCTAGGTTGTCCCCTACAACTAATTCCTCTAAGAGGTCCTCGGGCAGGGTGGGTCTGGGTGTGCCACAGGGTGAGACATAAAAAGCTCCACTAGTTGACAGAATGAAGGCAAGATAGAGAAGACTGCCATGTCGATGCCTCCCCCATCCCATGCCAGACTCCCAATTCCTGTCCCCCCTTTCCCTTCTGCACACAGCAGCCCCTCACTCCATCATTTCTCTGGCTCCTGATTCCTCGCATCTCTCAGCAAGTCCCTCATCTGACTTGTTCCCCTCTTCCTCCCAGCAGCCACTTGCCTGGCTCCCACTCCCTAACCCCATCCAGCTCACCAAGTGGGGCACACATACCCTTTGGAGCCAAAGGGGCATCCCAGAGCCTCCAGGCACCCAAAGCTGCCCTATAGCCAGGAAGAGGGCCATGTGGAGTTTTATATTTTCTGCCCTGGGTGCATCACAGGGCAGGAGATTTGATAACACCCTGGCCTGGCCCATCCCAGCCCAAGCTCCCAGACGTGCACAGGGAAGCCTGTCTGCGTGAGTCAAGCTAGCACAGGCAGGCTGCTAGGCTCAGGGCACTGAGCAATACATTTGGGGCATGGACCAGGTACAGATCTCAGTGCCCAGGTGCTCACAGACCCATAGATGTCCCTCTGAGGAGTGGGGCACTCAGCAGAACTGTCCATCCAACACACAATCTGAAACCAGCTCAAGAGAAGGGTTCTGGGGTCCTCCATCCACACCCAGACCTCAAAGTACTGAGTCAGTGGGAGTCAGTCCAAGGGTGAGCAGACATCCTGACTTTCTAGAGACAGTTGCTGTATTTGGGTCCTTTACCCATACAGCGACATGCAGCCCCCAGCCCTGCCCAACTGTCACTTTCACTGGCGGCACTTCACTTGCCTAGAAGACCATCCTGAGGCTTGGGGAACAGAGGACGCAGCCACAGGGTGGCGTTTGTGCGCCTCTGGAGAGAGGCGAGTTTGGGGGTTGGAAGCCTACATACCTGGGTTCCATCCCTGGCTCTGGGAGGGGAGTCAGGGCCGGTCAAGCCAGGACCCCTAAGAGGGTGTCAAGAAAGGGAACCCAAGTCCTGACAGCAACCCGAAGCAGGCACTAAACAGGCTCTTCCAGGTACCTGCGTGGGGGGGGGTAACAGTGGTGGGAGTGGGACAGAGAGCGCTGGCTCCTCCACCCCTGCCCCGCTTTCTGTCGCCCTGTCCAGCCAGCTCCCAGCCCCATGGTGCAGGGTGCTGTATAGCACTCTTGGCCCCCAGTGCGCCACCGTCCCACCTTGGGGCTTTACATCTCCCTGCGTGCCAGCTGTGGTGGGGATGTGGGGGTGATGGGAAATGTAGCTCTAGCTGAGCTGGGCCAAGACAGCATGCACGAGAGCATGACAAACAAACAAGGAGTCTCTGTGGCACTTAAAGACTAACAAATTTATTTTTTGCATGAGGTTTCTTGGGAGAAAATCTCACTTCATCAGATGCTTTGAGAAAGATACTGGGAGACAAAATTTTATTGGGGCTGCCGTTCCCTCCCTCCCCCTCCCAGAAGTACTGCTCCTATCAGGCTTTGCAAGAACCTGAAAGGGAGTTCCACACCTCCCATGAGCCTCTGTGCCACAAGCTGGACATCCAGCAAAGGACTCTGGGCAATGCAGTCCTGCTGCAGAGAAGCTTGCTGCTACAGGTCAGTGACCAGAGGCCCCTGATGAATTGTTGGTCGTTGTTTATTGAGTTGTCAGGGGTCAAAGCATAATTCGGTGGGCCCCAGAACCCCCCCACACGCAGGTCTGGGCCCCCTTCCTGCATGTCCAGGCCCCCTTCACCCACCCCAGCTACCTCTCCCCCAATGCCTGCCCCCCACCTCAGCTACTGCCCCCCCACCCCACCTACTGCCCCACTAACGCCTACCCCACATCAGACCCCTCTTTCCTCATGTCTTCCTTAGCCCCAATCCCCACTCCCTAAGCTCCATACCACCATTCCAGCCCTACTAACACCCACCCCCCAGCTCCTGTCTTCACTCCACCCCCTTTGGCCCCCCAACCCCTCCTCAGCCCACCATCTCGACCCCTTCTTCCTCCCCACTCTCCCCCCACATATTTCCTGCCAACTGCCCAACCGCCCCAAACCTCACCCCAGCCCTTTTACCTGGCCAAGATGGCCAAAGAGCTGGGCTGGGGGATGAGGCTGTGGGGCTGGCTGGCCAGTCAGGCATTGAGAAGGGGCCCAGGCCTGAGGCTGGGGCTGGGCCGCACTGGCTGGAAGAGGTGGAGCTGCCACAGGCTCCGCAGAAGGGAGGGAGGGTGGCTGGGCTAGCCCCAGCCCACAGCCGCTCTCTTCTGCCAGCCTGGGAGAACATGCTGGAATGCCGTGTTCTGGTGCACCCTGCTATTTTGAGGGGGCCCTGGAATGCTGCATTTCAGCACATCCCCCTATTTTTGCAGGGCCCAGAACACTGGCTCCCTAAAAATAAAGGATCTTGGAATGGTGTTCCAGGGCTTTCCCCCTTACTTTAACCTCTGTGGGTTATGGTCTGTGAGGCCCGTTCCCCCCCCCGTCAGAGCCGGGTGCGGAAACACAGGTCGCTGCCCTCCATCCTTTGGGCCCATTCGTCATCGAATCGCTCACTCTGAGCTACCGTGAAGTGGCTCATCCAGTCACCCACTGTGCCTGGGGAGAGAGAGAGAACCCAGGAGTCCTAGATCATCGGAACCCCCCAGCCATACTCACTAGCTCCCATGCACCCCCAGAGCCAGGGACAGAACCCAGGTATGCAGGCTTCCAGTCCCCACCTTTCCGCATGAAGGGGGACACAGCCTGGTCAAAGATGAAGGAGGGTAAGGTGCTGTAGTTGGCCATGGGATTTTTTCTCATGTTTTCAAAGGACGTGTGCTGAACGATTCTCTCCAGAACTGGCTCTGGCAGCTCCCGGCCCAAGAACTGACCCATCTTACGAATCTCACCTCTGGGGTCCTGGGGCAGAGAGGAAGACAGGGCACTGATATGGACAAGCTCACAGCACTGGGGGAGCCTGAGTGGGGGCACTACCGTGGGGAAGCTCGCAACATTCACCTGCTTGACATCTTCATAAAAGAGGTATAGGATTTGGTGCTTGTCCCTTGCATCCCACCAGTCACGGACGTGGTCAAACCACGAGCCCCAGGGCACTGTCAGAGACATGGGGATCAAGCTGGGCTGCAGGTACCCCACGCCTGGGAGAGGAGTTAAGACAAAGGTCCCGTCCCCAGGGGACCCCAGCATTGAGGCAGAGGGGGTCCACTGGGGGAGGGGCCAAACTCAGCCCTCCAAATTCACTCACCTTTTCCAGCCAAAAAAGTCTCTAGATACTGGTCCCAGTTTCCTGGGTCTGGGAGCTCCCGGTTCATTCGCTGGAAATGGTAATAGGAGACTGCAGTGTCCTTGGGGTTACGGGCCACGTAGACCACCTTGGGGGAGAAAACAGGGAAAACACTCAAACACTGACCCTGCTCTGTGGTGCTAACCATTAGACCCCACTCCTGTCCCAGAGCCAGGGCAGAACCTAGGAGTTCTGGCTACCAGTTTATCCCCTTCCACTTTAGCCACCAGACCCCTCTGCTCCCAGGAGAGAACTCTGGCATCCTTACCTTACAATCCTGCTCCCAGAAGGAGGGGGGCACCAGCTGGATTGGCAGATGGATCTTCAGGGTCCGTGGGGGGGACAGCGCCTCAGCTTCCTGAAACCCTGAACCAGAAGGGTGAGGGGGGTGCTCTGGTGAGTGGGGGAGGATTCCTGTGGCACAGAGCACCCTGCTGTGCCCTCCTCACTGCAGCCAGTGCCCCCATCAAACTGCTTCCCTGCTACATATGCCATAGTGTCCCCCCACCACCCGCTGAGTCCCTTCTCTGCTCTTTGTGCCACAATGCCTCCCGCTGAGCCCCTCCCCTAGCACCGTCACCCTTTGCCATGGGCAGACGAGGGCAGAGCTCCAAGAAGGGGATACGCTTGTAAATGGGGGCGCGGCTGCATTTCTGGGCATCCCCATCATGCTGGATCATGTCCAAGACCTCCTGGATCCAGGTGGTGCCTGGGAAAGATGAAGAACCCCTTAGCTCAGCTGGTGCCCCTCACTCCTGATGTGCAGCCACCCCCCCAGCTTTGCCGGTGCCCCCACTTCTGACCTGCTGTCCCCCTTTTCCACTCACCTGCCTTGGGGTAGGTGCAGATGAGGAGATCGTCCGGCCGGGCTTGAAAGCCCCATATCTGATCCCAGTGATCAGCAGTGGGGCCAAGCAACGGGACCCCCTGTACGTCTACCAGCTCACAGCGAGTGATGTCAGGGGGCAGGTCTGAGACTGGGATATGCTGGGCCATGGGAGGCTGGGAGATGTCAGGGTCACAGCTGCCCCTGCGGCCAGTGCGCCTTTCCTGCTTCCCACAGTGGTCCTGGTGGTAAAAGAGGGTGGGATTTGAGTAGCTGGGATCTCCCCCAGCCCAGCCCCAGGGCTGGTTCCCTGCCTTCTCTGTGGGGTGCAATCAAATGTCCCCCCAGGCCCTAACCTGTGGGACTCACTGGCTCTTCCTGCTCCCTCACTACAGGAGACTTGGGCTTTGGGCCAGACCTGGCCAGCTTCCCCCCACCAGGAGGCCCCGTGAGATGACAGAACTAGATCAGCCTGGTGAGTGGGCATGAGGTGGTTACGATGTCCTCCCGGGGCTGGGACAGAACCCAGGAATCCTGGGTTGCAGGCCCTTCTGCTCTAACCACTAGGCTCTACTATGGTGTTAATTCCTATGGAATAAAGGGGCTCAGAGACGCCCTGTCGCTGTCCATTACCAACCTGTCAAACGGGCAGGGGTTTCAAGCTGTAGGTGGCTCCATTGTGGGCAGGTGTCACACTGCAGCTGAGTCTAAAGGCGCTGACACCTGGTGGTGCAGTTCACCTACCTCCTTGCGGGGTGGCAGCTGTGGGAAGCAGGTTGGCTTCGTTCAGCTGCTCCAGAAGGTAAATTCTTCACAGCCCTGCCCCAGGTAGGTACACCAGCCTTGCTCTCCAGCACAGACCAGGCCTTATGCACCTCATGCTGGGCCTCTCAGTGAGAGGATGGACGCATTTTGGTCAGCTCAGGGCATGCTGCTCCAGACCCAGGAGAGCAGATGGTTTAGAAATCAGTGATCTTGGGCCCTCACCTTGGGATCTCAACTCAGGTCTGCACTGGAGATGGAACCTTCATGCTGGCTGCTCCACTCTTCTGCCCAGGCCCATTGAGAAATGGCCAAAGTTTGGCAGAATCGCGGCTTCCTGGGGATAGTGTGTGAGCCTGCAGGGCATTGAGTCTGGCACCATTTGATCTGCTGACCAAGCTTGAAATACCGAGTCAAATGGTGTTTTCTGCCAGCCTCAGAGATTGTGCAAGACCTGCTCCAAACTATTCCTAACACGTCAGCCAGAACAAGATTGTGCAAGAGCTGCTTCAAATTATCTTCTCGCACGCAGCCCAAGCCAGTCTGGCCAAATGGCCAGACTGAGGGGGAGGGAGATCATGTGGGAGCAGCTTATAAGAGCTAGGGTGTGATAGCAGGGGACCTGGGGGTGTAGCACAAAGCGTGGCTGTGATAGGTGGCATGAGGGGTGAGTTCCCACCTGTGATCAAAGGTGAAGTACAGGCAGCAGCATCTCAGCCTGGCATCTGGCAGGCCACATCCTGCCATGGGCTCCTGGGTGTGACCAGGTGGAACTGGGCATGGAACGGATGTGGGGTGATAACATGGGGAAAGGTCCAGAGCTGGGGGGTTTCCCTCTAAGGGGAAAGAGCAGCTGAGCAACTCC
>ML682085.1:1621980-1639042 GCA_007922195.1 Podocnemis expansa
CCCCCCCCGCTCCCACTCACCCCCCCCACAAACTTACCGCCGGGCTGGACCCGAGGCAGGCCCAGCCCTAACTCCTGGGCCAGCGAAACTCTATAGAGCATGCCCAGATTTTCTGGGCATGCTCCGTTAGAGCTTTTCTGGGCGGGAGTTTTCAAAACTCCCTGCTCCACAGGAGCTCCCTTGAAGGAGTCTGGCTGCCGGCAGTGCGCTGCCTGCTGCCGTCCCTGCGCTGGCGGCTGCTGCGGGCTGCGCTGCAGCGCGCCAGCGCAGCTTACAGGGAACATTGGTCCACAGGCCTGTATGATGGACTGGAAATTTCCTGCAACAGTTTCAGGACTCTTAGATGGGATCTACATAGGTGATTATATATTTCAGAGATCAAATGTAGATCCCATGACTCCACAACCCCAGGGACCCTTCCCCGACCCGCCTGCATGCCAGCATCTCCTCCATTACAGATCCGAGGGCTCATGCACATTTTCCAGCCATTCTAGAGAAGGGGTCTAAAACTCAAATCACCACGAGGGGCGCATGAAGGCTAGTATGTTAGTCCAAGAGCCTCCCCACTGAAACCTTTTTGTACAATATTGCAAATATTGGTAACAACAGTGTCATTGCGGGCTGCAGGAAACGGCTTTAGGGGCCACATGTGGCCCACAGGCTGTGTGTCTGAGACCCCCTGTTGTAGTGATTAAACCGTGAATTATTTAAACCGCGTCTTATTGCACAGGGTTATCTACCCTGTACCTACAGTCCACAAACTCACTCACTATTTATAGGAAGCCACTACCAATTTCTTCCTACACTGTCTAATAAAGTGGATTTTGAAAACTCCTCCCATGTTACAGATGACCAAGTACAACAGCTATTTCTTATCAGTTCAGACTTTGTCCTTATCATTCTGATTTTTTTAAATCTAGGTTTGATTTATTAAACGGAGCAAGGTGCACAATGCCCCACTGAAAGCAAACGATATTTTAGAGGCTAAAGACAAGACGATCCTAGAACCTGAAGGGAGCCCGAGAGGTCACTGAGCTCTCACGCCAGGCCCGAGTACCGGGGGGGGCGGCAGGAGGCTGGGATCGGGGCTGGGGGAGGGCAGAGGAGACGCATGTAAGGCCAGGCTGGGGAGGGGGCAGCAGGGGCAGCGTGTGATGCCAGGATCGGGGCCAGTAATGTTAGGAAGCGATAACGGATGCTTGTGGTAAGTGGTTGCAAATACCTACCTGAGCAGTAGGGTGCCCGGGCCGCCAGATCGGACTCCACACCCCGGGCGCCAGCTGGAGCCAGGACCCCAGAGCTCCGCCTCCGGCCCGCCCCGCCGGGTCTCGGTCCGATGACGCAATCGTGGAGCGCCGACGCTGTTCCCGAGCCGGGCAAGGTGAGGGCGGAAGTAGCGTCGAATGGGCGGGGCTCGCGAGAGCGGCGCTTCCTGTTGCCGGCCCGCAGCGGCAGGATGGTGCTGATCAAGGAGTAGTGAGTGCGGGGTCAGGAGAGGCGAGTCGGGGGGCCGGGCCGGGAGCGGGGTCTGGGGCGATGGGGCTGGGGGCGCCGCTGGCTGTGGGTCCCTCTGTCTCTGGGCCCCCAGGCCTGCCGGTGTCCCGCCCTTGCTGGGCCCGTTTCCTGGCCTGCTCTCACCTCTGTGTCTCTCTCGCAGCCGGGTGGTGCTGCCCTGCTCCGTGGAGGAGGTGAGTCCCCGATCCAGGCGGGCAGGGGGTGGCGGGAAAAGGGAGCAGCGGGCTGCAGGGCTCATCCTCTGTCTCTGCCCCAGTTCCAGGTGGGGCAGCTGTTCTCGGTGGCGGAGGCCAGCAAGAACAACACGGGGGGCGGGGAGGGCATTGAGGTGCTCACCAACGAGCCCTACCAGCGCCCGGGTGAGGCCGGCCAGTACACCCACAAGATCTACCACCTGCAGAGGTGAGTGAGCCCTGCGGATGGGGCAGAGCAGAGTCTGGGGGAGCTCCCAGAGTGGGGGGTGGGGGGGCCTTGACCCCTACGCTGACCCCTTCCTGTTCTCCCCCCCCCACAGCAAGGTGCCTGGTTTCGTGAAGATGTTGGCGCCGGAGGGCTCCCTGGTGTTTCACGAGAAGGCCTGGAATGCTTACCCCTACTGCCGCACCAGTGAGCAAAGGCCCAGGACCCCTGGGTTCTCCCCCAGCTCTGGGAGGGGAGGGGAGTCTCGTGGGTAGAGCAGTGGGTGTTGGCAGCCAGAAGGCCTGGGGTTCCTGTCACACATGTTAGCTGTTAACTGTATCTTTTTTTCCCCTCTCTCCTTCCTTCTCTTGTGGGCCCTGACTGCAGTTATCACGGTAAGTGCCTCTGCTTCCTGTCTCTATTGGAGGGTGGGATTCGTGGGGGAAAAGCTAGCAGCTTTTCATTCCCAAGGGGTGGGAAATCCCCCCAAGGACCACACTCCCCAGTCTGTAGTCTTGGAGACTGCTTCTGGCCCTCTGTTGTCTTGCTGCAGGCTCTTCCAACGGTGTAGGGGTTGGGGGGGGACGGGTGTGTGGGTTGCCTCTCGGGTGTGGGGCATGTCCTCCCCTCACATGTGTCCTGTCCCCCAGAATGAGTACATGAAGGACGATTTCTTCGTCAAAATCGAGACGTGGCACAAACCTGACCTGGGTACCCAGGACAACGTGAGTCATACTAAGCTCCCTGAGGAAGGAGGTCACAGTTGGGAGAGAGCCCTGGGGTGTCCTCCCCTGGCAATCCTGCCTTTCCGACATGGGGCAGCATGACCCCTTGCGCATAGTGCTTTGCTCCCTCCTCGCTGACTCGCTGACATCTCTGCTCTCTGCCTGGCACAGGTTCATTGTCTGGACGCTGAGACGTGGAAGGACGTGGAAATCGTTCACATAGACATCGCTGACCGAACCCAGGTGTCTGAGGAGGTGAGAGCCCTCCCCCCGTAGACTCTGGTGCTCCTCACTCCCAACCCGCAGCTCCCCACTTTCCCAGCTCCAACTGCTCCCAGTGCTGACTGTCTGTCTCTGTGTCAGGATTACAAACCTGATGAAGATCCAGCTCTTTTCACATCAGTGAAGACGGGGCGCGGACCACTCGGTCCTGACTGGAAGGTACCTGCTGCCTTTGGGGAGTGGAGGGGGACTCCTGGGTTGGCGGTGGTTTGTCTGCATTTTCTTTTTGAATGTGTTTTGTTGGGGAAAAGTCAGAGTGACTTCTGTGAAAGGTAGTCGGGCCTCACCAGTCTCTGGGCGTTGGGTGGGGGGAAGCAAATGGGAGCCCATGAGTCTTGTTCCATGGACTTTGAGACAGCCTCTGACATTCTTCCTGAGCTCTTGCTCACAGTAGATGCTTGTGGGCTGAGTGGAAGGATGCCTCCTTAGTTGGTGATTGGCTAAAAGAGGGAAACAAAGGGCTGGAGGAAATGGTCATGTTCCACTGCGGGAGGTTGGGAGTGGCATGAGCTTTCATGAGCTCCAACCAACTTCGTCAGCTGCATGAAGTTGAAACTACAGTAGAGAGGTGTATATGTACATGCCAGGGTAGAGGACGGCAAGTGTTAACAAAGTCAGTTCGATTAGGGTGGGTTCACATCAGTTGATTAGAGGGAGAGAATGTGTGAAGAGGGACAGTCACTTTTTGTAATGTGGTAAGCATTCCAAGTCCCTGTTCAGACCCAGTTTGATTGTGTTAGACTTGCAAATTAGTTCCAGTTCTTCAGTTTAAGGCTGAAATCTGGTTTTGAAGTTTCTTTTCTGAAGTATGGCAACTTTCATGTCTGTTACTGTGTGTCCATGGAGATTGAAGTGTTCTCCTACTGGTTTATGGATGTTGCCTTTTTTGATGTCTGATTTGTATCCATATATTCTTTTGTGCAGGAACAGTTTGGTTTGGCCAATGTACATGGCAGAGGGGCATTGCTGTCATGATGGCATATACCACATTAGTGGATGTGCAGGTGAATGAGCTCCTGATGGTGTGGCAGGTATGGTTGGGACCTGTGATGGTATCACTGGAGTAGATGTGCAGGCAGAGTTGGCAATGTGGTTTGTGACCGGGATGGGTTCCTGGATTAGTGTTCTTATGGTACAGTGTTCGGTTGCTGATGAGTATTTGCTTCACGTTGGGGGGTTGTCTGTAAGCAAGGACAGGCCTGCCTCTCAAGGCCTGAGAGAGCGTGGGGTCATCTTCTAGGATAGGTTGTAGTCTTTGATGATGTGTTGGAGGGATTTTAGCTGGGCCTGTAGGTAATGGCCAGTGGAGTTCTGTTGTTTTCATTGTCAGGTCTGTCCTGTAGTAGGTAGCTCCTGGGTATCTGTCTGGCTCTGTTAATTTGTTTTTTTCACTTCTCCAGGAAGGTGTTGTAGTTTGGTAGAGATCTTATATATTTTTTTCTCTGTCTGAGAGGTCAGAGCAGATCTAGTTGTGTCTTAAGGCTTGGCTGTAAACAATGGATCATGTAATGTGTCCCGGGTGGAAGCTGGAGGCATGTAGGTATGCATTGTGGTCAGTTGGTTTTCAGTATAAGGTGGTGTTAATGCATCTGTCCATTATATGTATGGTAGTGTCCAGGAAGAAGATTTCTTATCAGGCTGAGGTTGATGGTGGGGTGGAAATTGTTGAAATCCTGGTGGAATTCTTTCCAGGACTTTTTCCCTTGGGTCCAGATGATGAAAATGTCATCAATGTAACATAGGTACGGGAGAGGTACTTGAGTACAAGATTTGAGGAAGCAATGTTCTAGGTCAGTCATAAAGTTGTGGGTACCCATAGCCGTGCCATTGACTTGAAGGTATAGATCATCCCGAAATCTGAAGTAGTTGTGGATCAGGACAAAGTCACAAAGTTCAGTTAGTAGGAATGCCATGTCATCATCAGGGAAACTCTTTCTGATGGCTTGTAGTTCATCTTTGTGAGAAATGTTGGTGTAGAGGGTTTTTGTATCTATAGTGGCTAGGAAGATGTTTTCTGGGAGATCATGGATGGATTGTAATTTTCTGAGGAAGTCAGTGGTACCACAAAGTGCTGGTGGTGTAGCACCTGAGGGGAGGGAGAGTCCACGTAGTCTGACAGTCCTGCAGTAAGGGTGCAGTGCCCAAGATGATGGGATGGCCAGGATTCCTGGGTTTGTGGATCTTGGGTAGTAGATAAAATGCCCCTTGTTGGGGGTTTTGGGGTGTGTCTGTGTAGATTTGTTCATGTGCTGCTTCAAGGAGTTTCTTAAGCAGATATTGTAGTTTCTTTTGGTATTCTTCAGAGGGACTAGAGGGCTTGTAGAATGTGGTGTTAGAGAGTTATCTGGTAGCTTCCTGTTTGTAATCCCACCTGTTTATGGTGACTACAGCACCTCTTTTGTTATCCTCTTTGATTATAAATTCAGAGTTGTTTTTGTGTGTGTGTGTGTGGAGAATTACTGAGGGATCTGTCATGGGCTCCCAGGCCACCTGGGTGGTCACTGGGGCCAGCCGTTCTGTCACAGACTTATAGGCATGATGTCGTTTAAGGATACTAGTGCTGTGGGTCTCCGCTTGCACCAGGGCAGTTGACCACTGGATCTGCCCTGGAAGCACCTAGCTCACCTGCTCTGCTGGGAATCTCCCTAAATTGGACCCTACCCTGCTGCCCCCCTGCGCTCCCCCAGCTTGCTGGAGGCAACTGGAGTCAGTCGTTGGGAGCCCAGCACAGATGGAGCTGGTCAGCACAGGAAGGCCTTCCTGCCCCATAAAGGTTACCTGACTTATCTCCCCCCTTGTTTTGCTCTCCAGCCCCTCCAGCTGACACCTTGCAGGTGTTGGCTCCAGCTGTTGTCTGTATGCCTGCCCTCTAGTGGCCTCTGCAGTGACTGCATGCTCTTTGCTGAACACTTAAGTGAGACACAGAGGAGACTGAGGTGCACACCCAGTGTTCAGAGAAAAGGTCAAGAACATTCCCACTTGGTACTCCCCAGGGGTGACATACCCCCCCCCCCCCCCCCCCCCCCCAGGCCAGCAAAACACAGCAGGATTTATTGTACTTCCCTAGGCAGGACAGGGAGTTGGTAGCTCAGCTGGTCCCAACACCATCCAGTTGGACCCAGCTGATCTAGGTGGATCCAGGTTGCTCTTTGGTCCCAGTTCAGATGTGACTTCCCCGCAGCAGCGCCCCCCCCCCCCCTCAAGCTTCTGTTTCTTTACCAGGCAAACAGGTCCCTGGAGTCTATGTTCATGGAGGACAGGCCCATCTTTAGCTTTTCAGGGGTGGGAAAGGACGCAGCCCCATGCTTGGGGCATCTCTAAAGCTGGGGCTGGATGATGGGCTGGTTGCTGGATGATTGCCCCGTTCTCTTTGTTCCTCTGCATGGCCCCCAGCTGAGAGAATGCTGGTTGGAAGAGGCCATTGGTCTGACCCAGGGCCAGCTCAACCAGATAAGTGAACTAGGCTGTCACTAGGGCATGAGCTTTTAAGGGGTGCCAAATTAGATTGAAGTGATTTTTTTCTCTATTTACAAAAGCATAATAATATGTTATCTTTTATATGTGGGAGGGGGTGCCAAAATCATAGTTCACCTAGGGCACCAAAAACCCTTGGGCCAGCCCTGGTCTGACCCAGTGGGGCCACTCTCTCTTACTCATAGACTCTAAGGTCAGAAGGGACCAAAATGATCACCTGGTCCAGTAGCCATCAAACCATGGCTCCTGACCCAGTACTGAGTCGCAGCACCGCTGCTACAGCTGCGGGGGGTGGGGGAGAGAGGTGAAGGGAGCAGTGGGAAGTTTAAAAGGATGCTGGCCGTCCCACTGTTACCTGCAGCTGAGGGCAGCCGGTGTCCTTTGAAATTTCCCGCAGCTGCTTCCACCCATGGGGTAGAAGCTGTGGGAAAGGACACTGACTGCTCTGCTGAAACCTGATTACCCAGAGTGGCCAATGTCCTCTTAAACTTCCAACGGCTGCTTCCACCCAGGCCAGGAGTTACACTGAACTGGAAAGCAGTGGGCTATTTCTAAATCCAATAGGCTTGTCATACTGCTGTCAACTAGTTTCAGCTCATCGATAAAAGGATGAAAACATTAATCACTTTCCTTAATTCCTAAGATATTAGATGCCAAATTCTCGGTGCATGCAAGTCAGCCTAGTTTAACCAAAGCCAATAGAACTAGGTTAATATACTCCCATTGATAATTTCTCCTTCATATTTATACCAAAACGATAACCAAAGCTGAATCCAAAAAGTTCTCTTTCCAGCAAAGGTCATCAGAATTATTTAACCTTCCAGAAACAGTACACATTCCAAATCACCAGAATATCTAACAAACCATTTTTACTACTCTGAAATACAGCATTGTTTACTTTTACTAATGTCACCTTTGACAGGAGGAAAGAGAGGTCCTTGCACACCGTATGTGTGTAGAAAACAGGCGTTAATGTTTTTATTAATATGATGTGAAATTCACTAATAGCATTATGGCATACATCTACGGGTGGCACTATTACACATACGCATTCAAGTTCTATTTCTTAGCAAGTGATCAAAGTTTCAGTCTTGAAAGAAATGCTTGTGGTGTCACTCTTGGTTATACAGGATTCTAGGTACAGGAAGCTGTGTGAGGGATGAAGAGTGCTTTCTGCCTTAGTCTGTAATGTAAATTTTGAGGCACTATAGGGTGCCTGAGATTTCTGAAAAACGGATTGTTGCTTACAACCACTTTTATTTCAGGACTGGTGTATAAAGTGTAAATAAACCATTTTATGCTTAGACTATCTACAACCGTTCCACATCACTGATGTCCCCTCTATTGGGAAGTTAACCTGTAAGATCCACCAGATATTTGCTACAGTTCAGCAGAGCAGGCAAAATTGGATATTGGTTTCTGAAGCTGTATGGGGTGCCAGGACACAAAATACAGAGGTGTTGGCCTAAGTTTTCCAAAAGTAATCAGTGATTATGGATTCCTGAATCCTTTAAAGGGTCCAGTTTTCAGATGATGGGTTCATAGCAGTGCTGGAACAATAACTGATTTTTAACTTTGATGGCAACTGAAAAAGAAATTGGTGCAGATGAAACAAAATGTGAAAATTCCAAACAATTTTGGTGACTCAAAAAAATCTCTTTCTGTTTGAACGAAACATGTGGTTTGATGCAAAGTGTTTAAAGGGTTAGATCACAAAGTGGCAGGAGAAGCGGGAGGTGGTGCTGCTGCCACCACCCACCTTACAACTTTTACCTATTAGTTAGAATGGGGGTGGCTGCCCCAAGTCCCAGCAGCATTGCCCTGTGTTTCCTTTGGCTTGGTGCCTGGGGTCCTCACCTCCCACCCCACCCCCAGCTGTGGCCACCACCAAATTTTCAGGGGGTGCCCCCCCTTTTTTCCGCAGTGGAGGGGCTGCCTCATGGCTAAAGGTCCAGAGCTGGGTCCCGCGAAAAAAGCTTGACAATCTCTGATCTAGTTTGACCTCCTGCACAATGCAGGCCACAGAACCTCAGCCACCCACTCCACTAATAAACCTCTAATCCATGACTGCATTATTAAATTCCTCACATTGTGGTTTAAAGACTATAAGGTACAGAGAATCCAGCCGTAAGTGAGTCATGCCCTATCCTGCAGAGGGTGGCAGAAAACCCCCCAAGCCCTAGCCAATCTATCCGGTGGGAAAATTCCTTCCTAACCCCAAATATGGTGATCAGTTAAACCCTGAGCATGTGGGCAAGACTCAGCAGCTGGATACTCAGGATGATTCTCTGCAACTTAGAAACCACCCCTTCTAATGTCCCATCACAGGTCAGTGGGCAATATTTACCACCAGTTGTCACTGATCAGTTAATTGTCACATTACAGAGGGGATGTTGTGATGGGCCAGCATAAACATATCCAGCTCAGTTTTGAAGCCAGATAGGTTCTTTGCCCCCACAACTCCCCTTGGAAGGCTATTCCAGAACTTCACTACTCTGATGGTTAGAAACCTGCATCTAATTTCAAATCTAAACTTCCTGTTGATCAGTTTATATCCATTGGTTCTTGTGTCCACATTCGTGCAGAATTTAACCAATTCCTCTTTTGCCCTGGTGTTTATCCTTCTGATGTATTTATAGAGAGCCATCATATCTCCCCTCTGCTTTCTTTTGGTTAGGCTAAACAAGGAGAGCTCTCTGAGTCTCCTCTTATAAGGCAGGTTTTTTCATTCTTTGAACCAACCTATTTGGTCTTCTGTGCACCTGTTTCAGTTTGAACTCATCTTTCTTAAACATGAGGGACCAGAACTGCACACAGTATTCCAGATGAGGTCTCACCAGCACCTTGTATAACAGCACTACCACCATCCTGTCCCTACTGGAAATACTTTCCCTGAGGCATCATAGGACCACATTAGCTTTTGTCCCAGCAACATCGTGTTGGAGGCTCATATCCTTACACCTGTATCTTTTCCTAGAGGGAATTAGCCAGTAACAAGGATTGTCCCCACATGTGCGCCTACAAGCTGGTGACGGTGAAGTTCCGCTGGTGGGGCCTGCAGGGCCGGATGGAGAAATTCATACACAAGGTGAGATGGGAGTGCGGGAGTGGAGCACTAACCATGGGGCAGGGGAATGGTTGGCTCAGGCAGGAGGAAGGGCACCCCAGTGACATCTCTCTCTGTCTCTTCTCTTAGCAAGAGCGACGTCTTTTCACCAATTTCCACCGGCAGGTCTTCTGTTGGCTGGACAAGTGGGTGGATTTGAGCATGGCTGACATTCGCCGCATGGAGGACGAGACGCAGAAGGAGCTAGATGAGGTTGGGGGGGGGTGCGGGGATATGCCCTGAGGGATGAGGTGGGGTTACTTTAAGGGCGTGGCTAGCCAGGTTTTAAACCCCTCTCTTTCCTCATTGCAGATGAGGCAGAAGGGCACTGTGCGGGGGATGACGGCTGGAGATGAGTGACCCCCGGCAGCTGGTGCCACCCGGACACTGACATGGTATATGGGGAGGGGTTGGATGAGAGGGGGGCTGAACAGGGCTCAGGGATGGGGCTCTGGGCTTGAGGTGACCCCCCCCCCCAAGGTTTCTCCGTGGTCTCCATCCTGCCCTGGCCTGGAGCTTTGAGCTGGGGGAGCAAGGGGCTCTTGGGGCAGGAATTAGGGGGCGGGGGGTCTGGATCTGGGCTCACCTGTCTCTTGCTAACTCCCCCCATTTTCCCTAGGATTTTGCCCCCTTCCCACCTGGGAGTGAGACCCCAGCTGCCTTCGTGGGACCCAGCATGCCCCAGGGGCTTTCCCTTCTCTCTCCGTCCAGCTTGCTGGGGTGTTGCTGATGCTCTTCTCCAATGACATCTATCTGGCCAGCCCCCTGCCCTGGCCAGGAATACTCATAGCCCAGCCCCCACTCCAGGCACTTCCAAGGAACAGTGTGGGGTGCTGAGCCCTCTCCCCTGTGATCTCACCTCAGCTTTTTAACATGTTGCTGCCCCCCCTTGAATCATGGCCTGGGGGTAGTAGGGATCCCCTGGAAATGGGGATGTTCCCCCCCATGGGGGGTTGATTCTCAGTATGGGGGTGGGGTGAATATCCACCCAGTGTGGGTCTCCTTTGCATGGTCCCATGAGCCCTGGGGTGGGAGGGGAGAGCCAAAAGAGGGGCACTGGGGGCAGAAGGGGGATCCATCTTCATGCCCCCCACGCCCCAGTGGTTCAGTAATTCAAAATGGTGCAAAATCATTATTAATAAAACAAAAGCTTTTCAGAAAGAAGCGTTGAGCCAACAGGAGCAGGGTGAGGTGGGGGGACTGGGGGGCTTCAGGGTGGGTGGGGGCTGCCTGGGGATGCCCATTGCATCCTGCCCTGAAACTCTCTCTCATATGGGAACTGCTGGAAACCCCCCTGCCCAGCTGGGAGTTGGGGGGGGGGGTGAAAGTTCCCTGTGGGGCCCCCCCTGCTTCTGGGAATCCACTCCTCTCTTGGGTGGGGGCCACCAGCTGGCCATGCCCCTTTTCCTGTATGTAAATTAATACACCTGGAGTCCTGGCAGGGGCATATGGGAAGCATGTGGGGTCCTTTCTTGGTCCTGTGATCCAGGACCCTGTTCTGAGTAGAGGGGCTTGGGCACCTCCTCCTATGAGGAGGGGGACCTCAGCAGTGGGGCTGGGAGGCAGGTAAGGCTGGGAGGGCCAGGCTGCATATGGGGAGTCATAGGGCAGGGCCATTGGCAGGGGGGCAGGCCCTGGTTGCTGCCTGGACATTGCTACGGGAAAACTGGACCAGAAACAGCCCCTGCCGCTGGGCCAGCGCCAGAATATGCAGCTGCTTTCGCCAGGCGCTTTCGGTTAGCGCCAGCGGCTCACGTGAGAACAAACCAGGAAACCACAAGCCAGGACCAGGTCCCTGTGCACCCAGCCCCATCGCCCCAGGGTCAGGTCCCAGAACTGGGGAAGGGATCCCTGTGCACCCTGCTCCTCTTGATCCAGGTTCCTGTGCCAGGGAAGGGGTCCCCACAGAAAAGATGGGGTGATGCTATGCTTTTTTCCTTTAGGACAAAGCTGCTGGGAAATCCGCCCTGCCACGGGTGAAACCCCCTGGCTTCCCCCGCCACCCTGTCCTGCTCTCGCAACCAGTTTCTTTTGCTCAGATGTTGTGATGCAACTCTAGAGCTTCCTGCCATGACCCCAGTTCCCTGTGGCATCATAACTGGGTGGGGGAGACGAGAGTTCACAGGTCAGGAGTGAGGGGCACTAGCTGAGCGAGGGGAACAGATCTGGACAAATGGGCTGTGGATCAAGAGCGAGGGGCACTGGCACAGTGGTGGGGGGCCAGGGATGGGCTAGCAGGGGTTGTGGGTCAGGAGTGAGGGTTATCAGCCAAGCTGGGTGGAACACACCTGGGCAAGCAGGGGCTTTGAATCAGGAGTGAGAGGCAATGGCAGCTGGGGGGCGTGCCCAGTGGGTTTTTCTTTTCTCCCAGCTTCCAACTCTCCGTGTTTAGTTTTATGATCCCTGAAAAAAAACAGGAACCACTGAAAACCCTGAACATCCCTTGAGAAACCGCAGGCCTGGGAGGGTGGGTGTTGCTGCTGGCGGGGGGGGGGGGATGTATCGGTCCCCGATACTAAAAACAGAAGCTTGGAGATTTTTGAGGGAGCGAAAATGAAACTCAGCAGGGGCAATAAAAGCCCTGAGGGACTCAGAAGCTGGAATCATCCACTAGACGGACAAACGGATGGACAGACAGCAGCCCCAGAGGACCAGGATGCGGCTGTGCGGTGAGTGTATGGAGAAACATGGACCCTGTGAGTGTGGTGCCCCTTGCTGTCCGTGACAGGATCCCCCTCATCCCTGCACCAGAGGGTGCTTTGGAATGACAAATGGCCTCCGTGTGCAGACTGTGATGACTTCTTAGAATGGGTCTGTGGGTTGGGAGTGAGGGGCACCAGCAGAGCTAGGGGGACAACCTGGGACTGGGCTGGTGGCAGCTGTGGCTTAGGAGCAGGGGGCACTGGCAGAGCTACGGTGGACTCCAGAGCAGGGATCAAAGAGGGCTGTGGGTTGGAAACGAGAGGTACTGGCAGAATTGGGGGGCAGCCTGGGCCTCAGATCACAGGGGCTGTGGGTCAGGATTTAGGGGCACCAGCAGAGCTAAGGGGAACCCCAGGGCTGGGCTGGCTGACTGGCTAACAGGCCGAATGTCAAGGGACCCATGCTGAGGCACACGCAGGTGTGGGCGGGGCAAGTGGCTTTTCTCTTGGGGATATTTTGGGCTGGCTGGATCTATAATTAGGACACTGATGTGCATTGCTGGTGACATCCCTCCTGCCCTGGGTATCCCCACTGTGACATGCTCATGGCACGCTGCCTGTGTTCGACACTCCTGACCCATAGTCCCGGCTGAGCCATGCTGGGTCCATGGCTGATGGCTCTGATCTTTTTCTCTCTCAGGACTCATCCTGCTGCTCCAGACACTGCTGAGCACCCGGCTCCTGGGGCTGGGGTTCCCTGTGACTCAGCAGATCCCAAGGGCCAATGGCACTGCCCGCTGTGGACATGATATGCAAGCAGAATTTGGGAGCAGCCTCAAACTGTCAAGGAAACTGCTGGCAGAGACAAAAATCCTCATGCGGCTCTTTGTATGTCCTACCTGGGGGGCTAGGACGTGGGGCCCCATGGCAGGGCACTGGGATGTGGCTGGTTCTGGGGTAGGGCAGCTGGTTATATGTGGCCCGCTCAGCCAGTGCTGGGGCACAGCTGATTTCTAGGGTGGGGTGGCTGGTTACATGGGGCTCCTGACTGAGCAGTGGGATGCAACCAGTTCTGATATGGGGCAGCTGTTTTTATAGGGCCTTCTTGACCTGTGCTGGGATGTGGCTGGTTCTGCATGGCCCCGTTGGCAGCTCTGGGCTGCAGCTGGTTTTTGAGTGGGTAGCTGGTTATATGGGGTCTCCTCAGCTGGGGCTGAGATGCAGCTGGTTATATGGGTACCCTGACCCAGCACTAGGATGCAGCCCCTCTGGAGCAGGATGCAGGGGAGGACTGGGACACAGGTCCTCCTCAGTTAGTGCTGGGATGCAGCCTTTCTGGGCAGTGGCAGGGGCAGGCTGTGTGGAGTTGGGGTTGTGGGTGAGGGCCCAGGTGCTGGGGTTCAAGACCTCTCCCTCCCCACAGGTGTCAGAGCACCTTGCTGACGTGCAGCTGCCATTCTTGCCAACAGCAAGGCTCCTGCCCCACATGAGCCTGAGACCACAGCAGTGGCTGGCCCTGTCGGTGAGTTGGTGGGGATTTGTGGGGGTAGCTGAGGGGCCTGTGTGTGAGCTACTGAGATTCAAGGCGGGGGGGGGCCTTATGGTGACCCTCTGCTTTGCACTGCCAGGCCCCAGTGAGGCTGCGGGAGATGCAGCTGGGCTTGTTCCAGTTCCGGGCCTACGTGGAGGTTTTGAGGCACAGGGAGCAGGAGCGGGGGGCCCCTGGCCTGGCTCAGAGGCTCCAGGAAATTGGACTGGATCTGCGGGACCTGACGCACCATGTCAATTACCAGGTGAAAGCAGGGGGGCACGTGTGGGGCTGGTGCCTGTGGAGGGGAGGATGTGGGGCTGCGCCCTGGGCGAAGTGTGTGGGGTTGTGCCTGGCTGTGGGACGTGGAAGGGGACATGTGGGGCTCATGTGGGGTGCCCAGGGGAATGTGGGTCTCATGCTCTCTTTCTGCCCCTAGATGTGTGGCTCTGGCCAGTCCACCCCGCTGTCCCCCACACCACCCCGTGCTCTGCAGCATGTCAGTGAGTGGAACAACCTGCAGGAGTCGTACCTGCTCCTTCGTGCCCTGGAGACGTTCCTGGGCCGGGCCGTCCGGGACTTCACTCTGCTGCGCATGGGGGCTGCAAGGGTGCCTCGCTGAGCCTGGCCCACAGCTCTCCTACAACACTAACCCCGGGGTCATGCTGCTGTCCCAAGAGCTGGGGAGAGAACCCAGGCGTCTGGGCTCCCAGCCCCCTGCTGTAACAGTGGTCCTCTCTCAGCTGGGGAGGGGAACCCAGGCGTCCAGGTGCCCAGCCCTCCCCCTCCATGTTAATTTATATCACTGGATTTTTATCTAATATTTATTTTTTGCTATTTATTACCAGGAACTGTTGGGATGTTTATTTATTTTTGTAATAAAGTGATTAATGCTTAGCGTTCTCTTGTTTCTATAGGGTCAGACATCTGGGTTCTCTTCAGGGTCTGGAAGGGACTTGCAGGAGAGGAGGGGTGAGCCAGGACTCCTGGGTTCTCTCTCACCTTCATCTCTTGATTCTGGTTTCTCTTTTTCGTTCTCTGTTTCTAATTGATTCAGGCCTTGTCTTTCCCCTTGGCCCCAGTGTTTTCTGGGAATCTGCGCTGACTGATATATAAAGTAAATAAAACCCACTAGGTGCTGTTTCGGTAGGTCCTACAGGAACTCAGGGGTTGCCCGGAGCCTCTTCATTCCTGGAACCTTCCCTCCCCCAGAATTACACCCCTCCCAAGCCTATATGATTTTTGCTAGGCACTAGAGGAACGTGTATGTGTGCGCACACCACTTCACCTGCCGCTATACCTGAAATCGTACACATCCCACTCCTTCCATTCGCTATGCCTGTTTCACATTCATTTTCTTTATTAGACATTTCCCAGGCACACCTAGGTGGGTGGTTGGATGCCTGGGTCCTAGCCCAGGCTTCGAGTTCGGGGAGAGCTGTCTGTCTGCCTGGCATCTTCTGTCCTCCTGCTGAGGAAATGGCCATCAGCCCCTCCCCCACAGGAGGAGTGCTGTCACTGGGGTGTGGGTTTGCGTAGACGAAACTTCAGTTCTGCCATCATGTGGGGGTGAGCGAGACCAAAGCTGTGGGGCAGAGACAGGGAGGGGTTGAGGAGACTGTCCAGCAAGAGGAACAGAATCCAAGCTCGCAGCCACCCCTTGCTTTAACTACTAGCCCCCACTAGTCTTGAGAGAACCCAGCGTCCTGGCTTTCAGCCCCCACACCCAGGGGCTAAAGTATGATTTGGTGATCCCTGGAACCCTCTTAATCAGGTGGGTCCCTTTCTTGCACGTCTGGTCCCCTGTCCCACACCCCAGCTCCCGCCCCCCTGCCCCAGGTCCTGCCCCCAAACGCCTTCCCTTTACCCCGGCTACTGCCCTTGGCTCCCGTCAGGCTGCTTGTCCCTCAACCCCCTGTCATGCCATGCCTTCTTCCCCTGCTGCCCCAGGTCAAACCCCCTCTCCCATGCTCTTTCCCTGCCAGGCCAACTCGCCTGCCCCCAAACCTGCCCCTCAGGGCCGCCTTACCTGGCCACAGGGCAGAGTAGTCATGGCCCCAGGCTGAGGCTGCAGCCCTGAGCTAGCTCTCACTGAACATGCTCAGAGGTTCAGCCGGCTCAGGGACGGAGATTTAAAATCTTCCAGCTCTCTACCGGCTGGGACATGGCGGAACACTGTTCTGGGACCTGCTATTTTTAGGGGCTCTGCCTTTGAGGGGCACCTGAAAATAGAACTGGGACACTGCGTTCCAAGGTCCACTATTTTTAAATGGTGGCCCCGGAACACAGTATTCTGGCTCAATTTTCTACTTTTAGGGGGCCCAGAATGCTGAGCCCCTAAAAATAGTGGGCCCTGGAATGGCATTCCACAGCTCTCTGGCTTACTTTAACCCCTGCACCCCCACCCCCAACTACTAGCTCCCCATTTCCTCTCTCTTCCCTTAGCTAGGAGAGAACTCCAGGCATTGTGCTACCCTGCCCCTCCTTAACCCATCCTTACCCAGCATGCCCTGGGAACTGCCTCCTTGGCATTTGTGACTGGCTGGGCATAGGGGGCAAGATGATGGCTGGGGGGCGTTGTTCCTCTGGAAGCAGCGGTGAGGTCTCTGTGGTTGGCTGGCCATACAGGGCCCCTGCAGGGGGTCTTTGGACTCGGAGGCTGGGTGCCCGGCGTGCTGATCCCTTTCTCCGCAGCTGCACCCGACTCCTCTGGGCACTCACATCCAGAGGGAAGACCTGAGGGGTGGCAGGAGATGTAAGGAGGGTGGGGGATCCCCATGGTGCAGGCTTGCCCTGGGGTCCCCTGCTGGCCCCTCCCGCACCAGAATCCTCCATGCCCTCAGCTGTCCCCCTCTCCACAAACTCTGCACTCCCCTGATCCCAGCCCTCCCCTCCCTAAGACTTAACCCCAGTGCTACCATGCACACCAGCTCCCTGTCCCCCCTACCAGAGCACTCCCCAAACCCCTCTGAGCCCCCTCTGTGCTCACCCAAGCTAACTTTGGGGCCCCCACTCAGGATCCCTCATCCACATTCACCTTTCCTGGCTCCAGTAGGTGGGTCTGGGTGGCATCTGGGAGGTCAGAGTGGGGGGCAGTGCTGAGGGGGTGGGGGTGGTTTGCTGAGCTCTCCCCTAGGGCTCCATAACAGATACTGCCATCCCCACTCCCCTCTACTCCCTGGGGGCAGCTCCCCTCATGCTCCCCTTCCCCTTCCTTCTGGGTCTCCAGCCAGGTGCTGCTCCTCCCAGAGCGCCCATGCTCCATGGGCCTCCCTGGAGGGCTGATGTCTCCCCCAGGGACCTCCTCCACTTCCTGCTCCCCATGGCTCTGTGGCTGGGGGCCGTCCCCTGTAGGCTCCCCTTCCCCAGCCGCCTCCTGTCTGGGTTCCCC